>JAMLFT010000033.1:0-72047 GCA_026544285.1 Pachyrhizus erosus | reverse complement strand
GACCATTTTACCTTTGTCTTGTCTTTATAATATATTATTTGGCAAATATGATCTTTTGATTGTGATTTTAATTTCCCTATATTGTACATGTGATGAGTTGATAGTAAAAGTGAAATTTACTACCTCTATTACTAGCAGAGGAATCCATAATAATGATAATTGTCTCTATGAGACAGTAAATTACAAAATTAATCCTAGGGTAGAATATGAACTGAGAAACTCTTAGACAACAATATTTATAGAATGATTGCAAAGTAAGAATGGAAGAAGGATGTTATCCAATTATATCTTGAAACACAACATCAATACCAAGGAAAAGTTGATATATGAAGTAAGGAAGGTAGATTGGGTTGAGAACCCCAACGAGTGAGAAATAAGAATGAAGAATGCAAGGGTTAACCACAGAAGGTACTTGAGGATTGTACGCAAGCTCTGGCAAGACCTTGGGGGTTGATAAGGTGCCAAATTATGAACCGCTTAGAGTGAAAAGGGTGTCACAAAATCGGCTTGGCGTTCTCGACAAAGCGGAGCGTTACCAAGATTCGGTTGAGAGTATCCTAGACTAGTATCAAGCAAGATATGTACTCTTGATCGTCAACCCAAAATGCAAACTTAGATTATTATTGACATGCTTGTGTAAGTCCTCCCGAAATTAGTAGTATTGGAGGCTATAAAGGACTCTAAATCAAGTAGAATCCCTAATTAGACATGTCACAATAAGATGAGAGTCTACGATAGATAAGAATGATTTTTATATCTATGTATTTTTTTAAGGATAGGTGGCTCACTCCTACAACCCCCTTCCCTCCCCACACATTTTCTAGATAAGGATGGCAAAGAATTCCAACCCCTATTTCACTTGTCAATAATACCTCTAGAAGGGCAGTGGATACATGATAGGATTCATGGAGACGATATGTTTATGGGTTATGTCTATAGACCTCCAAATGTCATAGTCCCATGGCAGTTCTACCATATAGATATTCCAATAATACTATCCCAAACCCCACCACCTAGATTCACAAGAGTTCTTGTAGCACATCAATATACCCAAACTCCTCCCCGCCCACAATCTTCCATAGGTTCAATCGCAATGGGTGATCAAGACAGAGGAGAAGAGTCATTTGAGGAAGAAGATCCTTTTGAAGGATCTGACTAGATGTATTAAATATGGAAGACTATCTTAGATCTTATCTTTTGTTTTATCCATTAAGATATTTTTGGAATGTAATATTTATACTTATACTTTGACTTGATCTATATATTAATTTGAGCATGTTTTAGAGAAATTCATATCAATTGGATATATATGAAATTTTATGTTTCTCCCAAATTGTAACCCCTAGTGAGTTTAGATTTAAAAAAAAATTACATGAAAAAAAAAATACCTAAAAAAATTTTCTCAAAATTAAATGAATAAAAAGGGACGTTACAAGGAGCCATGTGGCAACAACCCATTGGATGATAACCCCATGGTCCCACACTCATACTCTTCCACAAAACCCCACCTAAATCTACTAAAACGTCACATTAACATTTGATCATCTAACTTAAAAATCTAATCCCATTTAATTTTCTTAAAAGTCGAATCCCACTACCTTAACATGCAAGGCTACCTCTCCTCCATTAACTATATACATTACAAGCTAGCTTCACTTTGTCTGATTTGATCAACAAAGAAAAATTGAGAGCTAAGGTAAGCCACTAAAGAAGAATTCAAGTTTCTTCTGGTTTCCAACTCCAACTTTCTAACATCAACCTCTCTTCTACAAATCCTTAGTAAGGATGGGTTCCTGTTATGGATTCAAGCATATTAGTTAAGTTGAGAAGCCAAGGTTCATGCAAGTTTTCAAATTTTGATTTTGCATGTACCTTCTTTTGCTAAATTTTTCATTGCATGCTTGAAAGATCATCTTTTTCTTCATCTTGTTTGTTTGTTGCATCTGATGGGTTGGTTTCTTTAGTTTGCATGCTTTTTTATCCTTATTTCTTTTTTATTTTTCAAGCAATGAGGATGATCTTTAAACAAAAGAGACTCTATTCAATTCTTTTTTAGATTTTTCTATATTTATTTACTATTTTATTTATAGTCAAAGAATGAGAGACCATGGCTGGAGCTTGGCTTCCTACATGTGCATGTGTCATCATCTTAATCCAACTAATGGATTGCTTTCAAGCTTGTTTTCAATGAAAATAGACACAAATTCACATTTCATCTTTTGGAGCTTCTAGATATAAGCTTAGTAAGAATTTTGAATCAAATATGCAACATATCCCTTTTGACTTCAGTTTCTGGAATGGCAATGCTTCATGTTTCTAGAACTTGTACTTATTGACTTAATTCCACTAAAACTTCTTTTCATGTTTAAAAACTATACACAATTATCTTTTCAACCATGTATTTTGATATATTTTTCAAGATCAGAAACATTTTCAGATAATTTTGACAATCATGAGGTAATGCATGCAATGTTGACTCATGACACTAGAAAATGATCCTTAGATATTGATTTACTATAAACATTGAAAAATGAGTTAGGGTTTGATTTTTACCTTGTTATATAGGTTTATGTGTTAGCTTCAATGTGCAAAAAGTATAACATCAATCCCTTTTGGGAAGTCCCAAAAAGTGGATAAAAAACTAGTGTTTCGATACAATAGAGAACAATAAAATGGGATGGCTAGTACAAGTAATAATGACAGTGAATGAAATAATTCAAGAATATAAAGATTCTACAAAGAGGTTTTATAAGTTTTTGTAGGAATATGAGAGTTGAATTTTATTAAGTCACTACTCCGAGTTTTAATTTTTTATTTTAAAAAAATAAATTAAGTCTTTATTTTATATTATATTATTTTATTAAGAAGTGATTTAAATGTATTATATTTTGAATTTCAAAACCACTAATATGTATTTTGTGTGGGTAAACTACATAGCTTAATGATAAAAATGAGGATGATTAAATAAGTTTTTATTATATTTCAATGATATTATTGAAAAATAAAATTGATTTAATTCATTTATTTAAGAACAATATTTTGTAATATTTATTTTTAGGTGTAATTATTATAAACATGAAAATGAAACTTTTATGATTCATGATTTTATTAAGATTAACTGTATTATTATATGTTTTAAACAAATGATGAATTAATGAGGATAAAAAATATTTTAAAAATTTTCAAGTTATGTGATTTTACATGAAAACTAAAAAGGTGAGAATTAATTCTTTATATAATTAAGGATTAATTTTAATTCTTAAATTTTAAATTATTCCATAAATTTCTAAAATAGTAAGAAAATTTATTATATTAATTAAGGGTATTATATTATACATCCGTGAATCTCAACAAGTGTACTTTGTAACAACTACGATGAAAAGAATCCAAAATCTTCAAGATAAAAGTCATTCCATATAGAACAATAGACAAAAAACTAAGTGGCCAAAAAAATTAGTTGTTGAAGAGTAACTGCAAATGGAGCTAACAAGGAAGGTGGATACAGTCAATTACAAGTAGCCGAATACGCTAAGCTAAAAGCAAATTCCACTTTGCAATGATATTCAAGTCACTGTCTTTACTTTTAGGTGTTTGTATGAAATTTTTATAGAAACAGAGAAATCACACGCTTTGCAACTATAATGATTGAATGACTAATAGAATCTTATGACAAAGTACATTTACTCAATCATACGAGATGATGAGGATGGTAGTTCACTGCCTGCAGATGAAACGTAGGGAGCTTTTTCTTTGGCACCAAACTCTTCAGCAGCAATTGTAATTTGTACTTCCTTAGATGTACTCTTTAGAAATGCAAAGAACAACAAAGAAACAAACAACAGTCAATACAAATTCTCTGTTTGATACTAAGTCTATTTTGGGGTTTAGGTGTGTGAATTTCTTGCTAAGTGGGAAGTGACTTCGAAGCTAGAACTCACCGAATTCTTGAAATTAGAGGGAAATTGAATGAAGACTCTTGTGTCCTCATTTTGAAAATCTGACTGCAACATAGAGGAAGTTGTGAACTAGTACAATATATCAAACAATGAAGAATAGATAACAGTGCTTAAAATGGATTCTTAGAACAAAAATATAGTGCCCATGCATATCATATACTATAAATAGCACAAAAGCAAGCAGAGTAATGACTTTTTTCTACCCAAACAAAGAGATTATTGTGTTAATCATCATACCTTCAGAACACATGGAAGCAAATCCACAATTGACCTAAACTCTGCTCGTTGTCCCAACCGAAAATTCGGGAAATGATTCCAAGCCTTAAAAAGTAATTCTAAAGATACTTTCCCACAATGGCAGTAATCTCCAGCTGGCAAACAAAAAATGAAAAAAGTTGAAACAGGAATTCCATCGCACATTAAAATGTCATTTGAGAAAAATTAATACATGACTAGCATTAGAATATCTACAAAATATTTTATAAAATCTTTATTGTGTATTTGAATATTTTAGAATGTCTTACACAATTTGGAGAAAATACAATGGAATCAACTAGTTAACTAACCGAGGAACTATTCCTAGGAATTATTTCCAATTCATTATGTTTTTAGATTTTTTTCCTAATTTAATTAGGGCTTTCCAATTCATTAATTATTAGTGGGCTTCATTTTATCAGCTCTAATACTACGCATGTAATTGGCCTAACTATTAGTATAAATAAGATCATTGGATTAGCATTTTGTATCACACCATCATCACACCTTATCAATCTAATAACATATCATTCAGTCCTTGTGATCTCTTTTCCTCCTTCGCAGTTCACGGCCTAAATCTAATAATTTCAACATGATATCAGAATATCACCATCTTCCTTGACATTTGAGATTAAGTTTGGTCCATTCCATTTCTAATAGTTCTTTTCTTCCCATTGGCATGCACCAAATATACAACAATCAACATTTAAGTTCTTCCTTCTACCCGCTATTATCTCAATGTGTTTTTGTTATTTTTTTTTTTTTCCCTTTTTTACTTTGCATGCTTTTTCTTTTCTTTTCTTCTTTGCAATCAAAATTAAAACAATTAGAACAAATTATTCTTCATATGAGTCTCAATTTCACAGTTGTGGTTTAGGTAGAACAACATATTAATAATCATAGATTCAAGGGAACTATTTTTTCTCTTTTTGATATAGATACTAATTTATTATGAAAGATAGGATATATATAGAAGAGGATTAACAATCCAACAACATAATGGCCAAGTAATATTTTTATGTTTAAAGAAAAAGCATACTAAAATAAAACTGTAAATTGGAAGTGCCTCAAGTAACCATGAGGTGTGGCTCAGTACACAGAGCTCCATGTGAAGGGACTTTACTAACAATGAAAGGGGTTTAAGACCACTAGAAGAACATTGTGAATAGAGACAATACCACTTAAGTAAATAAATTTTAAAAAATTGGGGTTGCAATAACAAGGTAAGAATGTGGTCCAGCAAGTTTTTGTCTGACAGAAATTAGCAATTAAAACATATCTCACATTCAAAAAAAGCCAGATGACTCGGATCCAAAGGCATCAAGTTTGAATTAACCCCAGATGATAAATTCAAGTTTTCTGCTGCAAGTAAATAAACGTAATAAGGAAGTTGACAAAACCATAGATGCATTTATCAAAATTGAATCACATAAACATATACATACCAGTGGCTGTGCTGACAAACAAAATGTAAAGTGTGTCAGATCTAGCTTCCTCAGCTAACTTATTGAGTGCTGGGAGTGTAAAATTTGCTTGGACTTGAGTATTCAAATCAATTCCAGGGGTATTTCGAAAGATGAAAATCCGACCGATATCATAAACAGCATAAAGCTATTTGTGGTTTTGGTAAGTTAACACAAAAAGTATTATTATACAGTAGACAAATATATTAGAGAATTAAGGTTTTTACACTAAGAAGTAAGAACATGGTAAATGTAAGGAATAATAATCGATTTGGCTTTTAAGAAGTATACTAACCTTTGAAGTTTCACTATCAAAAACCTGCCTTACAAGACAAATATACATTGGAAAGACATTCTGGCTTTCAGCAATATTTCTTGTTAGGAAAACTGTCATTTTTATTCTAAATATGCAAATGAAATATCTCATTAGCATATCAAAATCAATATTTATATATACTAAATTCTATTTAGGTAAAACAAATGAACATAATATCTCAAATGAAATCACTTGGAATTATTGTAAATTCAAGCTTATCTGAAAGAATAAACAAACACCGTCGTAGAGTAAGAAAAGGAATTCCAAGGTTTGCACATAAAATAAGAAACTTAATTTATGTTTATCATCTCAAACAGAACAGGAATTGTCCTTTTTTTCTTTAAACAAGAAATAAGAAATTCATCAAGTCAAAAGGAATAGGATTACTAAATATGTTGTTAAGGACTGATTTGATATGTTTGTTAAAAGTATTTGATTTGATACTCCTAATCCTAATTCATTTTAGAACCACAAAAAATCTAAACATCGAATTGTAAATTTAGAAACTTGTTCCTTCAACTAAGTACACACCTCTTCTTCATATGAGAGACCTAAGTTGCCACTAATTTTATGATAATATCAAGCAAATATAGAATTTATTTGTTTCTCCTTTCCCAAGTTTCGTATATGGTATTAAATACATGTATCTATCTGAATCATAAAATGTTCATTCCAACAGTCAATGCACAAAGATGTGACTAAAAAATCTTTCTAATTGATTTTCAACTTAACTTAGCATATATATAAACCCATGGACATATAGCATGTAACTGATGCAAATTTGTTAGAGAGCAAGTTGGAGAAGGAAGTCTGTGTATGATAACTTTTACCTCTTCTTGTGCTTTGCTTGTATCTTGTAGCGCAAGCATCTTTGAAGGAATAATGGCTGCATAAAGCAATACAAAATGTCGCAAATAATACTTTATGAGAGGCCTAATATCTTAAGGGACCAGAAAATTTATGAGACAATAATGTCACTAAGAATACAATCAGCTCTATACCTCATAAATAATCTAAAACAAATAATAAACAATAACATAAAACATAATTACAATGGTAGATAATTTTAGCCAATCAGATAGAGTACTTTTTCCATATGAATAATGTTGCAGAGTTCTATGGCTTTGCAATAAATTGAAAGACTCCCTTCAGTTGCAAACTCCTCTTCCACAGATGGCTTCTGTAGGTCAAAACAGATATAATCACTAGTTGTGTTACAAAATGATATTGTCAAAAGTACAACTTTTCAAATGGTAGGCCTTATCAGAAAGAGAAGATATGAAATTGCACAACATGAATGCCTAGTATTCTTACTTCTTATTAAATAAGTCTCAAATACAATATTTATCTGGAATTTTGAATCTTTAAGAATGTTATATTTTCTCTAGTGAGAAACCAGCAATTAAAAATGGTGCAAATAATCATCAAAATTTCAAAGATTTAAATATTGAAGATACCAACTCATAAATGGATTACACTTCAATGTTGTACATCAAAGCCTGAGCATCAACATGTGACAAAAAAAACTCATTATTTATCAAGTTGAAAATCAGAACACCTAATAGTAAATGAAAGCATGCTCCAAATTTCCCAAGTTCTCTTCTTTATATGCAGGGAATGCCAAACACAAGCCAAGTCCTTGTTTCTCAGATTAAGGGAAACAAAAGTTTAACAGGTTTCTCCAATTGTGGGAAACAAGACTGGCATATACACATCGTGCACGGAATAACAAAGTATTGCGCATGAATCAATCACAAACACAAGAAAAGAAAAAAAAAGAACAGGAAAACATAAAAAGAAAAAATGGGTTCGAAGCAACAAAAAAGTAGAGAATACACTCGAAAAGTTTTATGGGAAAAAGGTGAAAAGAAAGTAAAAAGAATAACCTTTGCTGCAAAAAAGCAAATGGGTAGAAGAAAAAAACCTAAAAGACTAACCCAAAATGAACACAAAGTCAATTATGATAATTCATATTGTACCTCAGAATTAACCCAAAATGAAAGACACGAAATTGAAAAACTGATATCGTCAAAATGACTAAAAGACTGTTGGTCTCTCGGTGTCTCTCTCAAAGCTTTGTCTGATTAATTTCAAAAGGATGTGAGTTTTGGACTAGTTGGGAGGAGTGAAATAAACTCAAGTGAGGTAAGAAAGAAACACAAACGACTCTGACATTAAAAATTAACAATTTAAAATATTTAAAAATTACAAAAGTAATAAAATAAAAAAAATAAATTAGACTTAAATTTTAATTTAGTCACTGAAAAATAATTTTCTTTATTTTCATCCTTAAAAAAATATTTAGTTATGATCCTTTAAATATTTTTTATTTTAATCTATCTATATCATAACAAGATTTTGATAATCTAATGGTTATCTCATGTCATTTTTTTAATAAATTATATTTTTAAATATTTATTTATTCAAAATAATTAATAATATGAGATTAGTTAATAAAAAATTTAAAAATATAATATATTTTTAATAATGTGGCAATTAATTATTAATATTATTATTATATCATTATTTAATGAATAATAAAGATTAAAAAAAATTAAAAAATAAAATAAAAAAATTCAAAAGATCAAAATCAAAAAGTTCTTATTAAATTTATATTTAAGTCAATAAATTATATATAATTAATTAATAATAATTAAGATTCTAATGATAAAAAGAAAAGATAATATAAGATAATAATAAAAAATAATTTTTCTTTCATTATTTAATAACATATTTAAATAATTTTTTAAAGAATTAATTATTTTTTATTTTAAAAAGTTTTTTTAAAGTTTTTTAAGAAAGTTCTATGAAAGAATAATTATTTTCTAAAATTAAGTGATGGTCAAATATGCACATCATCAATTGAATATCATTTAAATTTTTCTTATGAATTAATAATTTCATTATCAGTCATAAATGTTTTTCACGGGAGACAGCCATGTTCTAGTAGGATTATTATAGATTACAAAAAAAAATTAAAAATTGAAGAGAATGAAATTGAGAATTTAATTACAATGCTTTTATTTTATAAGAGGGATAGTTATGTTAATATATTTATCTTTATAATAATAAAAGTAAAAAAGTTGGAATTCTATGTGGGATAAGGAGTTATAAAAACATTATAAGATGGATTTTATGCTCTTTGTAGGTTCCTTAAGAGGCACGACCTCTCTAGTGTCATCCTTTAACACTTAGTCTTATGGGACATCACCTTCCACTAATGCAACGTTTGAAAATATCTATTTAATTTAGATGAGCTACGTTATTTATTTAATTTCTTGCTTAATTATTTAATTAAATTTGTGATAGATAAATATTATATTTATTTTTAATGTGTGATTTGCACATGTTTATTGTATTTAGAAAAAATTAATTAATATGTTCTATTAATTTAATTAAATTAACTATATAATAACTCATAAATTAAATAAATTAATCATTTGAAACATTAAATAACATTAGAGAATAATAATTAATTAAATTATAAATTAAAAAATAATTATTCCGCATCTAGCAAAGTATAACTAAGTAGACTATCCGTTATTGAGTCAAAATGATAAAATTATACTATGAAAAGAGTATAAAAACTAATTGAACCAAAACCATAATTTAATTTGACCTCATATAGGTCCAATTAAAACAAACCAAGAAACTTCAAGACTCATGAATTGGGCCATGAACACTAAACCTAAAGAGAGGGGTCTTTGTGTTTATTAAGTTTAGTAGAGAGAGAAAGTACTCATTATTTCACTTTCTTCTCTAAGAAACCCAAATCCTCTCCCTTCATTATTTGGAAATTTAAAAAATACTTGTGTAATATTTTTGTGGTGATACTATGACATTTTTGAAGTTCTTAGAGTCTTCAGATTGATAATAATTTTTTTAGATTTTTTTAATGTTTCTTAATTTTAATTTGTTTTTTTACACATTCTTGAATTTGTTTGGAATGTAAAATAATTTTTATAAAATCATTAGTAAATAAAATTTAACAATTGGACCCATTTTAGTGAAATTTAGGTTGTAAGCATGAATCTTGATTTTTGTTATGATTAAATATGCAAGGGAAAATATTTTAATTCAAAGGATTAGTGAAATTTCAAATTGTTAATATGGTGATTAGAAATTGGATAAAAAATGGCTATTTCATGAATTAAGGATGGAAAAAAAAATTCTAAGTTTGGTTTATCTTATAGAGTAACAGATAATTTTATCACAATTTTAGAATTTGATTTAGTATTTATTTATTTATTTTTAAATAATTAGTCTCTTTAAATTTGAAAATGGTATTAAATGAATTTATTTGAAGTTGAGAAAATTATTAGAAGCATTTAAGACATTGAACTTTATTTGTAAAGAAATTCATAATAATTGGACTTGGTTTGATCATTTTAAAAATTCATGGATCATGAAAAATAGGGGAAGGCAAGTAACATTAAATAAATGAAAAGACATAACGAATAGTAGAATAAAATTGTGATAAATTTTTGGGGATAAATATACATGGTGAGGAACCATTATGTGAAATTTCATGATATTTGACAATGATTTGATATATTTTAATAATTCATGGATATAGTATATTAATTTATGTACATTCTCAATTTTTATGATAAGTAATTATATGTGAATGTGAATTGAATTATTTATCTATGTTTTGGGGCCAAGCATTTAAATGAAGATAGTGAATAAATTATAAATGTTACAAAATGAGAATGTATGGGTTGACGACTAATAGGTAATTGGTGTTTTGACATAATTGACTATGGACATAATGAAATGAAATTTAGCACCTTTATGATACATGAAGAAAAACACATATCAATCACACATATAAAATTGAGGGTAGTGAGGTTATCATAAAACTTAAAAGAATGTTATGGAACTACAAATATTATTCATAATGAGATGAATTGCATATTATATTGTTTTGTGTAGTGAATGAAATTCAATGTATGGTAAGGAACGAGCAGAGAAAGGAAAAATCCTTCTTCTAATGGGTCGTGCGAAAAATGACCAAACAAAAGTGTTCGAATTTGAAACGAGATGAAATTAGAATCTAATAACCCTTCGGGGCGAGATGCTAGGTAGCCATGTTGAGGTCATGTGACACTTTATTTGGTGAGATGATGTGTTTGTTGATGATCGAACCATGTGTTGTGATTGACAACAATCTATGATTTTAGCCACTATTATAGTGGAAGGGGAAAATTTTGTCTCTATGAGTATGTTGATGAACATACAAATTTTGATGGTCATTATCATGTATCGTTGTGTGCATAGAAGACCACATGGACCACAACAGATAAATCAAAATAAGGTATTATTGAGGAGATAGTCCTCAAAGCTACAAGGATAACATGATAGACAGGTACTTGTGGATTAGATCGTTGATTGGAAAATATAGGAAATGAGGCGTCGAGAGGTGAGTGATGTCACGAAGCTAGCTTCGCAATCCCAATAGAAGCATGATTATTTTGATTACTGAGAGCTCACTTGTGTACTTAGGTGAGGGTGTTCTCTCATTATGTCATTTGACTTAATTAAAGTAAGATCACTTAGTTCTTGGGTGTTCTAGTGACAACAAATCCATATTGTGATAACTGAGTTATTAATGAAAATATTTTAGTGTACGAGTGTAACTCGTGAAAGTGTCACTAGAAGGTGGTATGTTTGTGTATGCGACCTCTTTGTCATTATTTGTTAGCTTAGATGAGGATGGAGACTCATCCATGCACCTTTTATTTTTCAAGGAAGATGTCAACCAAACAACCAACATTCTAGCTACGAATAACATTGCATGACAGGGAGTGAACCCACAATAAGCTCTTCGAGGAAGACCCCTTGGCAGGAAGACTTCAAATCCATATGCGCTAATAGGAGAATCTTTACTCAAGCCACTAACTCTCGATCTGCATGTCTAGTTCATTCAACTAACACCCCCATATGTTAGGGGCAAGGTGTTTCTGTCTAACTCTTCTTCTTTGAACAAATCCATTTCGCTTAGTGCTAGTGCAACAAATAGACCTATGTACGTCGTATGTGCTCATAGGATGCTCTTAGTTTATTTGAAAAACTCTTTATCAGTCTCACGTTTATCTCATTGTTGGACTAGCATAAGATTGATGGCATCATATGACAATGATTTGGTGGACAATGATAATTAAGAAAAAATGAAGATTTGAAGATATTGATAGAGTTTAACTTTGATGATGAGCCAAAGGAGGACCCCAAATAGGATCTTGAGGAAGATCCTCAAGAGGATTCTTCCTAAGGATTTCCTTAGAGCTCCTTTGAAAGCAATTTTAGGGGTAGTGTTAGGTGATTGGTATATATGACCACTTTAAGTCTTAGATTTTCTCATTTTGATGTATTAGGTGTGTGACACCATTAATTATTATAATAAATTATTGTTTTATAAATTTGTAGAATAATTTAAAAACTTTGACAATTAAAAACAAACCTCAATTTTATAAAGAAGTGATTTTCACCTTTTAACTTTTAGATAAAACCACATAACTTGAAAACATTAGTTTTAGTTTGAATATTCATAATAATTATATTTAGAAACAATTATTAATCAACACATGGTTTTTAAATAAATGAATTAAATAAAATATTTATTTCCAATAATATATTTCAAACATAATAAAATTGACTTAAACATCCTCATTTTCATCATTAAGTTATTATAATTTACTCACACAAATACATATTAGTATTCTTAAAATTTCAAATGTAATATGTCCCTAATAAAATAATACAATATAAAATAAAGACTCAATCTACCTTATTCTAAACAAGAAAAAGTGAAACTCAAAGTAGAGGCTCAATGAAATCTAACTTTCATATTCCCACCGAAATTTGGTAAAACAAGCTTAGAGGATCTATTTTCTCTAATCTTTTCTTTCTACTTTATTAGCAATTGGAAAAGTTAATTCATTTCATAGTCATCTATGGTACTAGAACACTAGTCAGCTTCTAAAAAATAAAACAAATGCATAGGTGAGTTCTCCACTCCACCTCACACAAACAATCAAACCACGTACACAAACCACATCTTCCTATGTTATCCTCTTTCAAAAAACCACATGACCCAAAAATTTGTTAATTCATACTTTAACTCATACAGATCCATTCTCATTAGAATCCCTAAAACTTAATGGACATACTTTACTTTAAACTGCATGACTCATCGAGAGCTTGCCTTGCCTTAGTACATAGGTAAGATCTCATTAAGCAATATTATCTCATTTTGGTTAGGATTGCCTAATTGACTTAATGTGAATCTCATCACAACTTTACGTTAGTCATCCCCAAGGTCCATTAACTAACAATTAGATAATCTATCAGGTACTAGTCTATTTTATCATCTCCAAAGGCTTTGAGGATTGAATCGTAAACTTAAAATCCCCCATTTAGTTTTATTAAATATGAGTTTATGTGACCTTCCATATTTTTGGTACACAATGGCAATCATCCACACACATATATACAACAAAGGTCATAACTTAACTCCCACATCGATGGTTCACAATTTGACGTCAATCATAATGATAATCTCATTATTAATGACACATGTTGAAGAATCACCACAAACCTCATTCACCAAAATGACAACCCATCTCAAAGAACTATTAGATTTTTATTCCATCTTGTTTCATCTTGAATATCGTTATTTTCATTATTTACATACAACTTACTAGAAAAGATTATTATTATTTTGTATGTCCTCACCAACAAAATAATCTAAACAATCACAAGTTCACATCAATTTCCATTACCCCATTACGAATACAATTTGTAATTTATCATTTTCAAAAGTTTTATGAATTTCTTCACGTATTATTTGTATTTTGTCATGTTCACGATTATTTTATGCACATACTCTAATCCCTACTAATTATTATATCATTTAATTATTACATTTGAACTATATGTTTTCTTATTAATTTATTACTTTTGTGGTGAACAAATCATTTACTTTAAGTTATCCCTATTTTTACCCAACAATCCAAAATCATTCAAATTCACATACATCATATTTTGAGTAAACAACACACATTTCCCGAAAGTTTCCCTTCCTAGTCTCCAAGTTCCAAAATAAAAAAAATTAAAAAGTCAATGATCAACAATCAAAGTCAAAGTCAACCATTTAATAACCTCATCATAATGTAAATTAAGGTTCCCCTAATAAGGTTTGACCATCACAACAAGTCATTAATCAAATCATAACCATCATTAATTAACATATCCATTTAATCATAAATATACACATATAAAAGAATTATAAGCCCATTAATTATGAAAAATAGAAAAACAAATACAATGATAATGAAATTGAACAATATATCTTATCATCACATATTAATCACAATAAAAAGTTCTCATACTTTATTTCTAACATTTACAAGGATTTTCTAATTAATTTCTATTACACTTTATCCTTTGTATTTTGAGTTTCCTAAAATGTAAAACATACCTATTCATATACAAATATCCTAATATTTTATAGAGGTCATCCCTCATGTGTCAGGGTATGCTATGATTTTTCCCTAGTCCAAATAAATCTGTTTGCCATAATTATCCATTTTATCAACACTAGTTGTCCAAAACAAGGCATTAGGAGATCTATTTTTAATAAATACTAAAGAAAAGTTCCTAAAATCATAAATTAGACATACAAAACATCACAAGCTCACAATAAACTTATCAAGTCATAAATATCAACCCAACTATTTTATAGAATTTAATTTACCTCTAAAACAAATTTCTAACAAAATGACAATACCAAACTTAAAAATAGTAAAACTCCATATTGAAACAAAACAAAATTTAGAAAGCACATCAATATAGTAAGGACCATTACCATACTTTCAATTTTCCAAAATTCTATCAAAATATTTTTCTATAATTTTTCCAAGATCAAAGACAAATTGAACATCCTTAAATGACAATTAACATAAAAAATAGAAAACGACCTCAAAAAAATTTGAAAATGTTAAGATAAATCTAAAGACCCTTAAAATTTCAGATATTCCATCATTTCATCCAAAGTCAATTCGTACATATTTCAAAGAAACAAATACAACAATAGTTACTCATCATTCTTTTACTTGTTATCCCTCTTACATTAATTTCATCAAAATCACATAAAAATTTAAGGACAAATAGAGCAATATACATAGCAGACTCATGAGAATAATCATAAAAAAAAATTGAGATAAGGACCCTCATACTCATTTAATCCTGGCTCCAAATGTTTCATGGTTGGTGTTGATTGAAAGCTTGTTGGACCCTTTTACCTTATACTTGAAGTTTTGCTAAACCCAATAATTAGATGTTTTGAAATTTGGGAAGACATTTTCAAAAATGGTGAAGGAAAAGAGAGACTCTTAGAAGTAGAGAAGAGGTCTAAAAATTTTGGTGGCTAAGAGTGGTATTCTCTCTTTTCTTCATAGGTTTATAAAACACAAAACCCACCCTAAACCTATTACCAATTTTGCCCCCCCCCCTCTTTATCTCTCTATGTCTCTAATTGATCTTAATTGGGCCCATTCGAAACCAATTAAATTAGATTTTGGTTCACCTTGCTTTTTGTATCAATTTCATCTGCAAAAATTTTACTATTTTACTTAAATTTCATAGACTAACCTATTAAGTATAAATATATTTTAATCATTTATCTCTTCTATTTAGTAATTAACTTACTTAATCTTATATTAGTTAATTCATTTTCTACTCATAGTCCCTTTAATAGTTAATTAAATCATTTATGTACACAAATTAATTAATTTTTATTCACTTCTCTTTTAAACTTAATTTAATAAATAAAACTTAATCAATTTTAATAATCTTAATTTCAAATCACTAATCATCTTAGAACATTTAATTTCACTGACGAAGATTATTACTAATTTATTAGTAAATCCTATCTTCCATTAAAATTCTAATTTCTATTCTAAAAAATGTCCAAATTTTAATTAGCTTAATTATCAATTAAAAATACTAATTTTATTAAGTCTTAGTTTATTTTAATTAATTGTATTAGACTTAAATTTATTAACTAATTAATTTTGAGATTTAAGATTCTAATTATTAAGTTTAGATTAATCTTGTTCTTATTTACTAAGTTGTCTTTAATGAGTTAATTTATCAATTCCTTCTTTTTGACTTTTATTGACTTGAGTTGACTGATATTTACCCTAAGTTGATCAAAGTTTAATCATTTCCTAATCAATCTTTCCTTAATCTAATTTATTAGTTTGTCATGTTTTTCTATTTCTAAATTAATTATTTCATGCTTAGTGATTTAATTTACTATTTTTTGAGTTATTACACTATATATAATTATTATCACTATTATATAATTTTTGTATTGAATTTCTAGGATGTTATAGGGTCTAAGTAAGCCTAGGACTTAAATTTGTACATATTTAGTTATCTTTACCTTCTAGTTATTTTTCAAAAGTACAAAGAGTTTTATGTAAATAATTATCTCTTATTGAGGCGTTTAATATTACCTTACCTTTGGTACATTTTGCTTATATATATATATATATATATAGAGAGAGAGAGAGAGAAAGAGAGATTATTCAATTTCATAAATGTGTCTTAGTTGTTATATTGAATGTGTGTTTGATTATTATTATTATACTTCACAAACTGATTGAACTATTTTATTTATGAGATTTTTATGAATTTTTATCAATATGCAATGTTATTTCCATAAAGGTTTGAAAAAAGAAAATAATGCAATTTTCACATTGACAAAATTACCTATAAGGGAGATTTGATTTAACTATATCTATCCTTTTACTTTATTTAATTTATTATTTAGTGTGAAATTATAAGTATGTGAGTCCTAGTTAAGGGAGAGACAACCAAAACTTACAAAAGAAAACAAAAAAATAAAGGCAGTGAGATACATTTCATTGTGTGCTTGTAATATGAAAATGGAGAAAAGTAACATGCATATAACATTTATCTCATGGCATCACAAATGCCAAGCATATTCACATTAAGATACACACGCAATACGATGTAATTTGTGTTCTTATTCTTATGTGCATGTGATACCATTCAAAATTCTTTTGTGAAAGTAACCTAGGAATACATGCAGTCGATGGATTGTTGCACCATAGGCATCCAACACTAACACTATAAAGTAAGATGACACCCCCTACAATGTATCAAGTTATCTAGTTTTGCAAGGATACTCCAATCCATAAGATCAACATGAGCCAAATAAAAATTTCATACTAAATAAAACCTCCAAGGCTAGAGCTTAACAAACCTTTCACAATCTTCCTACTTAGGTTCATAAACATACTTTTAAATCACATATATATCATGTTATGATGCATGATTTGCATAAATGTACATGACTTTACTTAACGTTACACATGGAACATCCTACCTCTTATAGGCTAAGTCTTCATTATTATCATTACAACACATGTAGCATGGCATCTCATCACACACAAAAGAATTATACATCATATATCATACTCATCAATATTCTCACATGTCATTTTTTCTCCTAATAAACTACAACCTTAGTAGCATGTAAGCATGATATCTAGAGTTGTATTAATCCTATTAAGTTGATATTTATCTTATTTGAAAGTTAAAACAACTATATACAACTTACTATGCCATAAGAAGAATCAAGACCTTCAAATTTTTTAATTTATGCAAACAAAATATTATGTTTTTACAACAATGTCTTAAATGCCTTTAGACAAAAAGCATTTCATGAGTTATTCTTGTAACACCCTTTTTATTTTCTCAATTTATTTAAAATCATCGTAATTCAAAAAACATTTTTCAATTAACTAATTTAAAATGGTAGGATAAAATTTTTGTTGTTAAAATTTCATAAACAAAAGATTACACATTTTTCAAAAATAATATGAATATCCTTTCTCGATACCAAACATACATCATGTATTAACACAATTCACAGCAAAAGGAACAAATTTGTTAGCTTAAAAGTAATATTTTTACTTTTCAAACATACATATAACAAACTTAATACAAAATATTCCCTTCCTTGTTCTCGCTGACCAAAAAAGCATACAAGTACTATTTATTCAAAACTTAATTAGTAGATTTTATTACATATTGCTCAATCAAAACATTCGAAGGGGTTTTCCTCCTTTGATTTTTCTTACTTCCCTTCTTGATTGTTAGTTTCATTCAAAGCTGAGTTTGCAAGTGGGTTTGAATTTGACGGGGGTTGAGTGCGTCTAGGAGCTATTGGTACATTTGGTGAAATTCTTTCATATCAAGGTGGTAGGGTTTGAGTCATAATAATGAGTAGGTCTATATGTGAGTATTGACCATGAGGTATGATGTTTAGGGGCAAAAAGGTAAATCTCACAACCAATAAATATATCATCTTCAAATAGGGGATCATGTGTTCGTCTTCCTTTTAAAGGTATGATCGATAGATGAAATAGGAGGTGAAACTCATTTGTCATCGGTATCTAAAAATTGGGGCTGTAGGAGTGAGTCATTCATCCTCAAGCACATGCAAACATGGAGTAACATAAAATAAAATGTATCTATCATCGCGTACTCTCTCCTCATCATACCGCACCTACTAGGATATTCTACTAATCGCATTTTAAGGTTCCTCGATGCCTCTAAAATCTCCTATCTCCAAATAGACTTATACAAAATGTATTATTTAATCCAAGGTTTCCCTTCTAGGTGACGATCAAGAGTACATATCCTATTTGATACATCGAATTAGGATACTCTCAACCAAATCATGGTAATGCTCCGCTTTGTTGGGGACACCAAGCCGGTTATGTGAATCCCTCTAATCTCAAAGTCGTAATAACTTGACACCTTATACTACCCCTAAGGACTCACCTAGAGCCTATGAACATTTCTTAGGTACCTATTATAGTCAACCCGTGCAATTCTTCAATCTCATTCTTCGCATGTGATACTGTTAGATCATTCGTCAACTACTCCCTCTATTTTCTGCGACCAAAACTCCATTGCTAACATAACACAAGTATTTAGATGTAGTCGCATCCGTATGATTCATTAATCTGTCCATTCTCAAGGAGTCTATTTACAGAGTCAGACTATTGTCCTTATTTAGATTTCAAACTTCCTAATAAAACTTATTTACACAGAAAACATTGTCCATGTCAGAACTCATTCGCATCAGGATCCTTACATGCATTTCTATTCTATATTTCCTACTGGACTCTAGCTTATAGAGGCACTCAAGCATGTTCTTTTATCAGCACATGCCCAAAGACATATGATTTTCCCTTTTTTTAGGAAAAAAGGTCATTACTTAATCCTGACAATCTAAATGTAGTTCTTATGCCTTAACAACAGTAATAATAATAACAATAATAAAAAGAGCATGCATTTTGCAAAAGAAAAGGAATAATTAGTTATAAAATTTTGAGGAATGAAGTAAAATTTATTTATTTTCTAACATCGGTGATTTTCCTATTAAAACTATTTATTATTAATATCATTATTATTATCATGTTATGTCTATTATTCTGATAAACAATCATTAATTTGTAAGATCTTATTTTCTACCCATATGTTCATTATTTACTTAGTCATTACCAAATTATCATTTGGTTAATCAGCTAATGCATTTATTAAATTGATGGGATTATCTCTTGACTAAATCCTGCTCCTACTTTACTCTTGCAGAGTTTGTTTCCAATGATATTGAGTGGAAACAAAACAATCTCAATTGATCTAATAATATCCACATTATGCTTATCTATATTATTAATAATCGACTCAGGTGAAAACGTTATTAATGTTCTTATTATTATCAGTAAAAAAATTCAAGATAAATTGCTACTAACTTTTAATGTCAACCAAGGCTAAATGTTCCTAAGTATTTATGTAATTTATATTTCTATGTATATATATTTCTTTACCTAAGGTTAGTTAATTACCTAATTAACTTCTTTGCAATTGTTCCCTTTTTATTATTTTCTTTCTCTCTCTTCTTTCCCTCTCTTTCTTTCTCTCTCCTTCTCTATCTCTCTCTTTCTCCTTCTCTTTCTCTCGTTCTATCTTTGTCTCTATCTCTTCTTTCTTTCTTTCTTTCTCTCTCTCTCTTTCTCTCTGTTCTTCTTCCCCAGCCAACCCGTAAATCCAACACTCACAACATACCAAACTTTTTACTTTCGTGATCAAGCATTCATCTAGCAATAACCATTCATTC
The DNA here is from genome assembly GCA_026544285.1 of Pachyrhizus erosus. Lineage (NCBI taxonomy): Eukaryota > Viridiplantae > Streptophyta > Magnoliopsida > Fabales > Fabaceae > Pachyrhizus > Pachyrhizus erosus. The sequence continues at coordinate 51,836 of JAMLFT010000033.1, read as the reverse complement.
GTGACTTACACAAAGATATAAGCATTCAGATGCAGCATTTTACAATGTCAATTGAGCAAACAGGGAAATCATAAACAAGGAGAATGGTGAAGATGAAGAGAAAGAAAAAAAATGGTGAAGCACATAATCAAGTGCGTAATTTCAATTTCAGAAAGGGAGAAAACAAAGCAACATAAATGCAGGAAGCTCCTCCTACCTAGTTTAAGTTTTTCAAGCAAAGGGAAGAAGTTTTCCAGCAAAGGATCGATTCGGAGTTTCCTTCCTCTATTTTTGATGATTTTTGAAGGGAAATGAAGCTATATAGTTTTCAAATTGGTTTGTGAATTTACACAAGGCGATTGGGTTCAATTCATTGGTGAATTTGTGAGTTTCTTTTCTTCATTTTTGCGCTTCCTCCATCCATGGCTTCTCTATATATATAATGTTTCTGCGTTCCAATTTGGGTTTACTTAATTCGTAGAGTATGGACAAAGGTGGTTGGCACAACGTAGGGTTGTCAGGCTATTGGGAGACTAGTTTATAGGAAGAAGGATTGAGGAAGAATGTAACTCCCCTTTTTCTTTACTCTTATTTTTAATAATTAAGAAATTATATTTAAAATGGTTTTAGTGTAGGTAAAATTTAAAACTTAACTCACTAGGGGGATTATAATTTGACAATAACTTAACCATTCCCCTAACTTTTACTCTACGTTCTTACCACTTAATTAAACAAGAAAATAAAGTCATAAAACTTATTATTACATTATTACAATATTCATGATACTTGAACAAAAAATCTTCTTAACTATTTTCTAGGACTAATTTGATTTAGTCATACCCTTCAAAAGGATCCTCTTCTTTTGTAGAGTCTTCTCTTTTGTCTGGATCATTAGCTTGTACTGACCCCATGAGGATTGTGGAGATTGAGGGGTCTAAGGTTGTCTTCGCATGGCTAGAACACTTGTAAATCTAGGTGGCGGGGTTTGCGATAAGACTACTAGTAAGTCTACAGGATGAAACTACCAGAGAACTATAATATTAGCAGGTCTGAAAGCAAATCAAACATATTCCACGAATGTGTCATCTCCTTGGGCTTTATCATAGGTCCATCTTCCTTCCAAAGGTATTACAGTCAAGTGGAATAATGGTTGGAAATCATCTACTGTTGTTGTTTGAAAGATAGGGGTGTAGGAGTGAGTCATCGATCCTTGGGTACACACATACAAATAGATAATCTCTCATCTCATTATACGTGTCTAATTATGAATTCTACTCATTTTAAGGTCCTTCACAACCTCCAATATTACTAACTCTGCGAGGGCTTATGCGAGTGTGTCATTAATAATCCAAGTTGCAATCTTTGGTTGATGATCAGGAGTACATATCTTACTTGGTACTCGGTCTAGGATACTCTCAACCTAATCTTGGTAATGTTTTGCTTTGTTGGAGACGCCAAGCTGGTTCTGTGACACCCTCTTCATTCTGATTGATTCACAACTTAGCACTTTATCTACCCCCAATGTGTCACTAGACCTTGCGTATATTCCTCAGGTACCTTTTGTGGTCAACTATTGCATTCCTCATTCTTAAATTCTCACTTGATTAGATTTTTAGTTCTTTTTACCTTCCTTATTCCATCTGTCATCTCCATTATTCATCTTATCTTGGTACTAGTGAAAAATTCAGCTATCCTTCTTTATATCATAATCATTCTAGACTATGTCATCATTGTTTGAACATATCTTAGTTCATCATCTATCTTAGGGATATTTTAGAATTTATTGTCTTAGATGGACAATTATTAGGAATATTTACTTTCCACTAATAGTGGATGAATGAAATCATATTTACATCATCAATCCACACATTTAAATGCATAATCAATAATCATAATAAACAATAATAAATATATTAAATTCAAGTAACAAGGCAAGGGCAAAATGGTCATTTCACCTTTCCTTCCACAATTTCTTTTTATCTTTATATTTAAGTAAAAAATAAAAGTATAGGAGGTTTTAAGTCTCTATTAGTCTTGGTTGAAAATTTTTACTAAAAAAAAGGATATTTTTAAGGAATTTTACTTAAGGGTATTTTGGTCTTTTTCTAAAAAATTGTCCTTTTAGGGATTTCTTCCTCATCTCTCAACTCATAATTTGTTATACAAGTTTCCTAGTATTTTAAACTTTTTCCCTAGATTTTTAGGAGATATAACCAAAGGTACAAATTTACTTCTCAACCTAGAGGCATTTTTATCATTTTATAAAAATTTATTCTTTTTAAGAATTTTTCTTTCATATTTTCAACTCAAACATTTCATGAAAAATACTAATGCTAGGAAAGGTTTTAGACTATTTTTCTTGGATTTGAAATTATCAATTACTAGTAAAAATTTGTTTTTTATAACCTAGGGGTATTTTAGTCATTTTGAAAAAAATTTATCCTTGAGGATTTTTTAATTTCTAAAAATGGTAAAAGTTCCTCTAAAAATGGTTGAAATTCTTATTTTTATCTCTTAGGGGTTTTTTGGTAATTTTTCAAAAATAAGTTAATTTTATTCAAACTTTTTTGAGAAAAAATACTTTTATGTTATGCATATAAGTAGAGTTATCTTTTATACATGTTTCAAAATTTAAATGAATAAAAATGGTAGAAAAAAAATAAAAGAAAACATGTTAGGGGTATTTTAGTAATTTTCTGCCTTAGGGACAAAATGGTCATTTGACCATTCATCATCTTCAACCTTTGAACCAGAGGCTCATTCTAGTTCGACATTGTTTTCAATTCCTCCCATTCTTGTTCCTTTTCATCCCATGGTTCCATGTTATCCATTCTGAATTTGTGCAAATCAACATCGTCTTCCTCTAGAAATTTTGAAAATTTCAAAAACAAAACGTTGAACCATTGTTTTTGCATGATTCTCAAATTCCTTCATGATTCTGGGTAATTCTCTGCCCAAAATCATTCAAATCACTTAATTCAAGGTTACTGGGCAACTGATTTCATCATAATTTATATACAACATGAAATTGTGTCGTTGTTTTCTTAAAATTTTGAAACTTACGATTTCAATTCATATTTGGTTAATTCGATTGCCCAAAGTGTCAAATTGTCAAAAAAACTAAATTCAAACAAGTTAAAACGATTCCACGAAATAATTTTGAAGAAAAGATGACTCCTCCTACTTGGATTGAGGGTTTTTGGCAAGGCTTCCTGTGAAGCTCCGATGACCTTGCTAAATTTTGATTCTCTAAGTAATTCTTCAAGTTTCTTGGATAGAATCAAATCACGAACGATTCTTAAGCTCTCTGAATTAGAATGGGACAATGAGAGTGAGAGTTTAGGGAGAATTCGCTAAAGGAATCACAATTTTTATTTTCTATATTTTGAATTTGATTTCCTATTTATAGACCTTTGTTGCCTCCTTTCTTCGCGTTTAAGCATTCGTAGGTTATGGGAAAGTCGTAAGGTATAGGCATAGGGTGGCAAAGAGGACGACGTGTTTTAAAAGAAGGAGTCTCGAGGTTGAAGGAGGTGACGAAGCTGCTTCAATGGCGGTGTGCATTTTGAAAATTAACTTAAGTAGTTTTTTAATTCGTAAAAATAACAGCGATGGGTCTAACGATCAAACGATAATCCCTGCGTCTCAATATCTCTTCGACCCCAATGTCTTTACCTTCGAATCTGCCCCACCCTTTTTTTCTCAATTCGCTTTTTTATTTTTTTTCTCTTTAACCCCAACACCCAAGCCTTCTGCTTATTTAATTTCGTTTTAGTGCTACCCTCAAGGGTAGCTCAGTTGGTTGAAACGTTTCTTCTCTCTCCCCTCACAAGGTCATGGGTTTGAGGTCGCTGATCCCCTTTCCCTAATTTCCTTCTCTTTTCTTTTCTTTTTCTTTAATTTCTGTTTTTTAAAATTTTAAATTCTTTCAAGAAAATCCTAAAAACTTAATTATATTTTCCTTATACTAATTAAATTTTATTTACCCAATTATTTATTTTATTTGATAAAAAATTTAATTATTTTATCTAAAAATATTTATTTAATTATATTTAATTCCCAAATCTTTATTTTTAATTCTTGAAAATTTTATTTTGATTCTATTCTAATCTATTTTTCGCTTCCCTTACTTTTATTTTATTAAAACATTATGAATTAAATTTCCAATTGGAAAGTAATTCATTTTTTTCATCCTTTTAAGTTTATTTTAAATTTTTGACTAACTAAATTCTTTTAAATTTCTCTTTCTTCTCTCTCATTTCCTCTTTCTCTTATTTTCTAAACAATACTTATTGGGTGATTTCTTTTTCTTAGGAATTAACTTCCTAAATCCTATTTTAAATAAATTAAATTATAAATAGAAAAGGAGATGAATCTTGAAATTTAAATCTATAATTATATCAAAAGTTAGGATGTTACAAAGAAGGAGTGCAGTCAGTTGCTTCCGTGGTGGTTCTTACATTTTTAGTATATATTAAATAAAATTAAAAGCATTCATAGTGTCACCCAACGTGACTTGGCTCAGCGTTTTTTGTTTTTCTAATTTTATTTCCTATTTTAACTAATATTAGTACATCTAGTATTAGCACATCTCCTTAACGCTAGTGGGTTCCTAACCCAGTTGGTTAAGCGCGCTGCTTCCCTCCTAGGTTGGGGGTTCAAGCTTGGGATGACATCCTTTGGTTTTTATTTCCTTTCTTCTCTCTCTTTTATATTCATTTTCCTTACTTGTCATAGTATATAAGTTTTATGCACCTTATAAATCCCAACTGGCTTGGTAGCTTAGTTGGTTTGTGCGTTGATTCCCTCCCTAGGGGCTTGGGTTTGAACCCCAACTCCTCTTTTTTTATTTTTTCATCTTTTTATATATATATATTTACATATATAATTAATATTTTTTCCAAATTTAATTATTCTAGAAATCTTAAAAATTTATTTATATTTTCTCCATTCATTCTAACTTATTTTTTCTATTATCAATATATTTTTAAAAATTTATATTTATCTTAATTAATTTAATACACACACACATTGTCTATTTTATCTTATTATTTTCTTTATACTTAATTATATTTCACATGAATATATAGATTTGCATCCCTATCAATTATTTAAAACTACATTTGTCTAATTTTTTTTCTATAATTAGGCTATTATTCATTTCTAATTAATGAATTAACCATTTTTGTTATTCTAATAATTACAATAACAATAAATAATTTTCTAAAAAATTTTAAACTCAAACACACATAACATCAAAATCATCTTAAGGATAAGTATAATTACTATCAAAAGATCAATTTCTATTATATGCTATTTTTCTTATTTTAAATTAACAATATCCCTATTTATTTTTATTTTATTAAATTTCATTTTTTAACAGGATGTTACAATATTTGTCTTAACAGACTATACGTGTCAAACACAAGGTTTATTTGTATATGAATGCATAATGATTTGTTGTTTTGATTTATCTTGCAAAAAATAAATGAACATTCTTTATAGGTACATTGCAAAGGTATGAAAGAGAAAGAAGAACAAAAAAGGCTATCTACTCCATCAACAGGCATGCTAAAAACAAGTTCAAAATACTTAATTGCACAAAAGTATATTTGTTCATTGCCATAAGATATGTAGTACAAGAATGGAAACATAACCAAGCTTCTTTATCATATAAATGTGATAAGTTGATGACGTGCATTAAATGTTGTACTAAAGGCTCCAACAAACACTTTCACCAACAAATGAAGAAGATAACTTCACAACCTAGTTACTATTTTGAAGCTCCCTATAAATACTTGGAGAATTGAATATTACAAGTAAAGAACATATACACATGAACAAGTTGCATTCAAATCTTTCAATAATTTTCTCTAATTTAGAAAAAAAAAAACTCTCAAATTCCTTATATATCTTAAGACTATAGACTTTATATTAACTTTGTATATATGTTTGTAATACTAAACAATCAATAAGTCTTCATCCTTAACCAAATCTTAGTGATTGGTTGAAGCTTAAAAAAGATTTGATTCAAAGAATACTTGAGAGTTTGTTTGAAGAGACAATTGTAAAACTACTTGGGATTAAGACAAAAGTGGTTGGATAAGAATACTTGTAACTTTAGGCAAGTTATAATGGAACTTGATGGTTTTGTTAAGACTAGATGTTGTCTCAATGGTAGAAATGAATTAATGTTAAGACTAAATTGTTTTTAAAAAAGGTTTTGATAAAATAAAGTTTTTCCTTCTATCGTCTCTTATGTACTAATATATTTTAAGATCTTTTTATAAGATGATATTATGCTCCTCAAAAGGTTTGCAAAGTTTTTTTTTAAACACAATTCAACTTCTCCTTTTATGCTTCTGTGTTTTCTACACAACTTGTGTAAATCTCAAAACTTGGTTTGATAATCTACTAAGCCTAAACTTAGGAAAAACATGAAATCATCATTTAATAATGACAAATTGACCTTTGCTTATTAAAATGATCATATCTTAAGCTACATGAAATGATCACTAAAATTATCATCATTTCCTAAGCCAATTTTTTTCTAGTATATAAGTGCATAGAAGTGAAAAAAAAATTAGGAGTTCATTCTAAGATAAAGGGGAGAAGATGGAGTGTTTTTGAGAAAAAATGACTTAGTCAATATAAGGTATGTTTTTGCTTCTTAATAAAAATTTTAATTTAATTTTTGGTTTTTAATATTTTTTTCTTTTTAATTTTTTACTCTTTAATAAATATTCTATTTTGTATTTGATCCTTGTCATTTAGATAATCTAGTTAAGTAATGATGTGTTCATTAAAAATTTCAGAAAATTATTTCTAGTGGTTTTACAATCACCATTATTCATTTTAAGTTTTAATTTATAAGTTTTGGCAATTTTTTAACTGCCAAAATCAATTAGAAAAAACAAAACTTATCTTTCTCCCTACTTTGCCATCAATGCCATCAGAAATAACTCAGTGAGTTGAACCTTATCCTTCTCCGTCCTTATCCTATTCAAGTCTCAACAAATGCAATTGCAATTCAATTATATAACTCGACTCGTAACTTTTAATTTTATGGGCTGCAAAGGTAGGTGAAACAGGAGAGAATCTAATTTGGATTAGTTCCTCCACTAAAGCAGTGATTCATTGTTTATATTGAATAATAAGCATTGCTAATAAATTTTAATTTAGCGCAATCTAAACAATAAGAAACCATAAATTCGCTGTGTTTAACTAGGCTACAAATTTAAAAAATTTCAGCTTAATTGAATTAACATATTAAAAATAATCATAGCTACTACTTAAAGCCATATAAAGGCAATTGTTAAACCTCAAGCTAAAGCTCAAGAACTATTATAAAATTAGCTACAAAATTGACATTATAAGAAACTCACAATGTAATGTAGAAATCCCCAATTCTCTAACCATCAAAGTCACAAAGGGCCCTCTCTTGCCTCTTGAGAGTGTAAACAACATCCATAGCAGTGATAGTTTTTACAACGAGTATACTCAATGTAGGTCACAACATAACAAATCCGTTCTCGAGGAAAATGTTGAGAATACCACAGGTTTCCTCATAGATGAAACCACTAGACCACTAATACGCTCAATGTCATCGCGTCTTATGAGACGACAAATTGTTGGCTTGGTGATCCCTTACCTTTATTTACCTTATGGTGACTCCTGATTTTTCTGTCTACTTGCGTCTTTTCCTTTTCCTTTGTGATTCACTCTTGATACGAAAATGAATATACAAGTAATATGATCTATTTTTTTCTTTAATTGGTTTTGGCAATTTTGAAACTATAAAAAATTATAATTTAAATTTTGAAATGAATAATGGTTATTTTTAAAACTATTAAAAATTATCTTTTAATATTTTTAATTGTCACATCACCACTTAATAGTGTTATTATAATAAGTACTAAATACAAAATAAAAAATATATTAAAAACTAAAAAATTAAAAAAATATCAAAAAACAAAAACAATATTAAAAAAATTAATCAAGAATAAAAATATATTTAAACTTTTTTTAAATATATTTTTATGCATTTTTTCATGAAAAATTAAGAGATAGTCTGTATATATCACTCTAGAGTCTGGCAGCTCAATCCAAATTGTGTGGAGATCAAGCTTCACTTAAAAAGCATCATTTTATTTTGTTAAGATAATTTGGTAAATAAATTATTTAACTATCATTATTCAGGTGAAATTTATTTTGGGTTTTTCGAGTGATTTTGGGCTTCTATAAGTTGGTAACGTGCTAGCCTATGATAAAATTGACCTCCACATAATTTTTAAGTTTTATAAAATTTATAATAATTTATTTATGTAAAATGCTAATTAATCACTAATAAAACAATTTTTATGCTAAGTAATTGCTATTTCTTAAATTTTTAAAATTTTTACATTCAAATAAATTTTTTATAATTAAATTTGACTTACTAAAACTTTTAAAATATTCTTTACCTTTTTTATTTTCTTATTAGCCCATTTTAGTGTTCCAAGGATATTTTCATCATGTTGTAATTTTATAACTTAAAAATAATTTTAAACCTTTTTTTAATGATCCTAGCGACATAACAGTCATTTTGTCACTTCCTATACTTTGTTTAAAAACAATATTCAAAATCTAGACTGCTTATTTTGAATACAATGGTGCATTTTAAGTATTGAGTTTTTTTCCATTACATTTTATAAAATATTAAATAAATAAAAAGTAGTTTAATTATGTAAAAGTGGGGTGATACATTCTATCCTAATTATAAAGGAATCCATTGTGCTAAAACTTTGCCACATCTCATAGATTAAAGTGAGTAAATCCTTACTTTGCTAAAGGGATGTCTTTTCAAAACACATTTTTTTTTATAAAAGTTAAGGGAATATCTTTATCTTTTGGTAAGAAAACATCATTTATAACTAATGTCTTAAATTGTTTTCTTATGTAGGGTTTATCATTTTCAATCACACTCACAAGCAAGCACAACAATCACAAGGAAAAAACCACATCAATATATATAAATCTATTTATTAACTATCACACAAAGAATATATCAAATAGTGTAATCAAACAAGATAAGTAATTATAAAAGGGAAAAAACATAAGTAACATTGTTTTGGAGGGTTGAGTTTAGCACTTAATCCTTGACATTTAGCCTCACTTCATTATATCTCCGAACCACCTTTCTAGGTGGCCCACACTTAGTATGACTAATGTTGTGCTTGGTGCCCTTATAATATGCATCGTATTTCAATCTTTAGAGGTCTTGTGTTTAGCTTAAGCTTATTTGTGCTCAACCTAAACCTTGATGCTTAGCTCAAGCATAGTCACACTTAGCTTGATAAAGGTTCTAGACATATCTTTTGGAAGTTTGATGCTTAACTATAAAGAGGTTGTTTATAGTTCAAGTTAGGTTGAATCTAGAGTGGATGCACCAAACATCAAACTCAACCCTTTTTAAGGAGCCATACTTAGCTCCATGAAGTTGTGCTTAATTTAGGCATGTAAACAATAAGTTGCATAATGATAAAGTCCTATTTAGTTATAATTATTGATGGGTTTTCTTTCATCATTTGCCTAATTTTTTTACTTCAATTAAATAATTATACCTTAAGAGTTTTATTTTGGTGTATATAATATAAAAGTTTGAAGAGGCTAAAAAAAGGCCAAAATTATGCTTCAAGTCTTTAAATACAACTCTGCCCAATTATGTCTGACTATGCTTTGAGATAAAAGTTTTTACTTCAAAAAGAAGCACACCAATACTTTCTAATGTAGGGGTATGCAAAACAAACCTATTTCTGCTTTGGAAATGAAGCATAACCAGGCTTGACTTAAGGTTAAACTAGAAGTGATAGTATGTCTCAAAGCACAATAATAAAGCATTTTAAAATATACTTGTGTGATCTATATTGCATCTAATTAACCCATATTTATGCTTAATGTTTAGTTGTTGACTGAGTTGTGAATAGATAAGTATAATTAGACTTAATTGTTAATTTTTAATAATTTTCAAATTTTTATATTATTTGTTAAAATTAAAGCAAATAAAATATAAAATTGAGAATTTGAAAAAATAAAATAAATTTAATAAAACAAATATTTCATGTTAAAAAATATTAGTTATACACTCTTTATTGTTAGTTAAAAATTATTATATTATTCATTATTATATTATAAGTGAGGCTCATTAAATAAAAAAGGATATCAATTTTTTTTTGCTATATATAATAAATTTCAATAAATAATAAAAATTGTATTTGTAACATTCACTTAAAAGTTTTATCTATTTCTCCTCATTTTAATTTTAACAGTTTGCCCTGTATTTTACCGTTACTATGACCGTTTAACAACCCACTGCTTTAAAAATTAGTATTAATTAATTAATTAATACAATACTTAGAATATCCACTATCAATAAAATTTTTTATCAGTAAATTTCATTTAAACTTAGAAATTTTGTTAAAATCTGAAAATATAAAAATAAAAATTGTTTTTAGAAAATAAAAAAATCATGTTTCTTAAATTAAATCGCCTTAATTTTTTCATCATTTTCATTTTTGTATAAATAATATAAATATAAATAAATAAATAATAAACATTGGAGCGGGAAAAGAAATTCGAATTTCTCAGTTCTACTCTCTCTCTTCTTCTCCGTTCGGCATCATTTTCAAATCTCTCCCTCTTTCTCTCTCTCTCCCCTTTCTCCGTTCAGCGATATTTTCAAATCAACCTTCTTATTCTTCTCTCTCTGCACACTTCGATTAAACAATGGGCGTTGAGAACTACCACGTGATCGAGCTCGTCGGCGAGGGTTCCTTCGGGAAGGTATATAAAGGAAGACGCAAGCACACGGGACAGGTATGCTACTCTCTTCCTATTCCGATTAGGGTTTCTCGTGAATCCCTCTTTTCCGATTGTTATCTCACTTCCGATTTTTTGACCGCTTAGACCGTTGCGATGAAGTTCATAATGAAGCACGGGAAGACCGAGAAGGATATTCACAATTTAAGACAAGAAATCGAGGTATTTCATTCATTCATTCATTTCCTCACTGTTTTTATGCTGTTAGAATCCACTGATTGTTGTGGATTTCTAGTTAGAAAATTTGATTAGCGATGGATACTGATTTTGATTAGCTTGTTGTATGTGACGTGAATTTCTATTTTTGTCACTAATGTAAAAAATTTGAGTTTGGAACAAGCATGTTGCCTGAGAGTGATCTTCGGGAGTATGAAGTTAAGAAGCTTCATGTTGATTGTTACTATTTTTCAATTTTCAATTTTAATTAGTATATATCTGTAATTAGTAGAATTCTTTTTTATCTCTTTTAAAAGCAAAAGGTAAACTAATTTTTTGTTTTCAAGTATAGGTAAATTCTAACTATTTTTGCTTCATTCAATGTTATTCTTCTTAAAATATTCTTCATTTAATTATTTTTCTATTTTCAACAATTTTTTTTTATTTTTTCATTTGTGAACAATTTTGCAGAGTCACTTAAATAACAAGGATAATCAGGAAGAATATCATTTAATTAATAAGATTTAATGCAATTAGCTAATTTTCTTAATATGTATGAAAACAATTTTATTTTTTGCTTATAAATGAAAATGGAGGAAGTATGTATCTGTTGTTGTTATTATTATTATTATTATTATTATTATTATTATGTTCATAGATTTTGTCTGTCATTGAGAATGTCAAATCTGTTTCCTGGGGAAATTTGTGATTTATTTCTTTTGTAATACTTTACACTGGGCTGGGCATTAATTTTTAACTAATAATGTTCTTTTGTAATGGTATTTAAGACTTGAGGAAACATTAGGGGTAACTGGAAATCATTAGTTTTTTAAATGATTTGTGGATGTACAGCCCATTTGTTTAATTGATGTATGAACCTGACTTTACCTAGTAGGATAAGCTTTTTTTATTATTGTTGTTGCTAATTATTAATTACTTATACATGTTTCTGCTGACTGGTGACATTTGATATTCATAAATTTTGCAGATCTTAAGAAAGTTGAAGCATGGAAATATTATTCAAATGCTTGATTCCTTTGAAAGCCCACAAGAATTTTGTGTTGTTACAGAATTTGCACAAGTAATCATCTGTATTTTCAGTTGACAGTTTGACTGATACTTCAATATCTGAATGTTACCACTTACCCAGTAATTGGTGATCTAAGTATACTCATCTATCTGATAGTGGAACAGGATACTTTGAATTATTAGAGATACTGTGATGCTGATTATACTTTTTATTTTGCAGGGTGAGCTATTTGAGATTCTTGAGGATGATAAGTGCCTTCCGGAAGAGCAAGTACAAGCAATTGCAAAGCAATTGGTATTTCCTCTTACATGACCTTTGTTCTGTCTATAATAACCTTTAGATGAGGAGATATGAAGATAAATATTATATATTTTTATTTTGGCAGAAGTTTATTCTTGGTTTGGAATATGCAGGTAAAGGCCTTACATTATTTGCATTCCAATCGGATCATCCATCGTGATATGAAGCCCCAAAATATTCTAATTGGAGCTGGATCTGTTGTCAAGGTTGATTTAACTGCTAGTTTGTTCACATGGTGAAACATACACTTAAAAATTTTGTCTGATAGCTTGTTGCAGTTGGATTTTGCCACTAATCCACTATCTATTGCATGGTTTACATTATAGACCGAGTTAAAGTATTTTTATCTTGTGCATGTTTGGTTCACCATTTTTAAGGGGAATAATTGTTTTTTTTTTCAGAAAAAATTTCTTAGGAAGCTGTAAAGAAAGTCTTTTTTGACCACATAATAAGCTAATTCAAGCATGCATTGCATGATTTTTTCCTATCCACTGATGATATGGCTTTCATTTCTACTTTCCTGCAATTGAGTACATTTGACACTGGTTTAATGTGTGATTTTTTTTTTTCTTTTATGAATATCTTTTAGCTTTGTGATTTTGGGTTTGCTCGTGCAATGTCCACAAATACAGTTGTTTTGCGATCTATAAAAGGTTTGGCTTTATCTGAATTGATTTTGTTGCTTTTTGAATCTTAACTGTAGCTATGTAGCCGCTTGTACTTTTAGGATTTGTTCTACAGTCTGCATATATTTAGACATAGTATGTTTTGCAGGCACTCCATTGTACATGGCTCCAGAGCTTGTACGGGAGCAACCATACAACCACACTGTAGATTTATGGTCTCTTGGTGTCATTCTGTATGTCAGATTTCTCTCTCTCTCTCTCTCTATGTATCTTGTTCTAGTAATGGACTTCTTTTTCTTCAGTTGTACATTGTGGTTGTGGTTGATTGTTGTTCATTTAAATCTGGTCTAATGCCTAATAGTTTTATAATAGGTCCCTTTACAGGATTTAAATTGGCCATTTACAATTTTGCAGAATATATTTATGAATGATAAATATAATTGCCATATGGATGAATTCTTTGAGTGCCAATTTAGGTTCTTAATATAATTGTATGAGGGTCCCCCTATGAGCCTTAGTGTAAAAGTATATTTAGGGGAAAGGAAGAGGGGATGGATATAATACCTGCTTTTTGGTTTTTTACCAAGTTAAAAACGAGAGATGGCTGCATGAAGTTGTCCTAGGTGTTTTTTTTCTTTGCCGCTCTTACTTGGTTTCTCTTTTGAAAAATAACCACCAGAAAGTGACCAACCAACAGATTTGGCAATTAATTGTTCTTTCTGGCTATGTAACTGAGCAGCACTTTTTTTTTTTTTTTTCTTTTTTCAATTTAAGGATGAGGGCAATTTCTCAATTTTCTTTCTTCTCCTTTCTATTTGTCATATCATATCGTTATTCTGTATTTTGGACAGAACTTCTGGTTTCATTCTATCAGTAGATACTTTCCCCAGCTTCTTGCTTGTTGTATTCAACCATTCCTTCCCCTTACCCATGTATAGTATGAATATTCAAAACCTGTTACACTTTCCAAGAGTGATCAGAATGATGGCATTGTGTTACTGAATACTACTAGTTATGGTAGTGTGTTTTGCTTAATAGCACTTTCTGACCCTTATTTTGCTTTGCTAGTCATCATGAGTCACCTTAGGTTAAAGCCTATTTTTCATGTTTAAAACAGTTATGAGTTATTTGTTGGCCAACCACCATTTTACACGAATTCTGTATATGCTCTCATCAGACACATTGTGAAGGTACATTTCTCAAACGCATTACATTTTTATGTAATCACTTATGTATTTTATTTTTTATTATGTATTGAGTATATTATGTACTAGTACTGAAGTGTGGGCCTGATCACTAATTCAATAATACAGGATCCTGTTAAATATCCAGAGCGTATGAGTCCAAATTTCAAAAGCTTTTTAAAGGGTTTGCTTAACAAGGTAGCTCACCTGTGAATATTTCCCTCGTTTTTATTGCTAAATGGCTATATTTTACTTTAAGCAACAATGAGATTTAAAATGCTTTGGTTTCTGAATTTATTTCAAGCAGGCACCAGAAAGTCGACTAACTTGGCCTACTCTTCTTGAACATCCATTTGTTAAAGAAACCTCCGATGAACTTGAGGCCAGGGTAGCTATATTAAGTTAGATTGTTCCACACTCTGCAAGATTCTCATTGGATATGTAACTTGGTTGATTTCTTAGTTAATTTAATAAAATATGGATTGAACTTCAGGAATTACGAGAGATAAATGGTTCACACATGCACAGTGATGCAACACGGATGGTTGAAGGAAAAGCCATTCAAACTCCAACAACAGGTTCAGCTACGTCTAGTACTGCAAGATGATAGTACCTACCTTACTACTAGATATATTAATAAAGTATCAGCTAAATATTCCTATGTTTTTTATTTTCTTTCCATTCATTATAATAATTTATTTGTCACAGGCAAAAATAATCACATGGCAGGTATGGAGGAGCATATTGCTTCACCACTTCAGAGTGAAGTTCAGTTAATTAGTCCTAACTCAGACAGATCCAATTCTTCAGTGCTTGATGAATCCCCGGGATTTTCAAATCAAAATGTAGGAGAGTCAGGTAATTCTCTTGGCTTCTTGGCATTGATTCAAATAAGCCCATGTAACATATTGTGTAAACTAAGAAACTTCTTGGCATTGATTCAATGCTTGCTTTGTATTGGTCCTTGTACTAGAAAAAAGAATGCAGGAGATACCATTATAAGATTGGCTTAGATAATTCCAAATAATATCATATTAATAGCCTCCTGGAAATTTTTGCACATTATATGCAGACTTTAATGAGGAATGGATGTATGCATCTATTTAGGTAGGGTTTTAGTGACTTGTTATTAGGTATGAAACTATGAACTTGGATTATAATTTTTGTTCTCTTAAATGTCTGAAATGTCAAATGTCTACATTATTATTCTTTATTTACTTGAACATCTGTAATGTATATGAGATTGACATAAATACTTCTTGGTAGGCTGCCAAAGATTAGACAGACTTGAAAATAACTCTCGTACAGTCAAAGGTGCAAAAATAATTGGTCAAGATAATGAGGCATTGGGACATATTCTGCTACCACTGAAAAAATGGTCTAAAGGATCTCAAAATGTTTGCAGGTAGATATGAACTGCATACTTAGAACTTCTATTTTGCATATTGAATCCTTGTGAATCTCATTAAGCATTGAGTTGGTTTTAATATCCAGAATTTACTCAATTTAACTTCTGTTTCAAGATTTTGGTCATTGTCATATGCAGAAGCAGAACATTCTTTTTGATCAGGAATGTAGAAATGTCAAGATTTGTTATCCTTCTAGAACTTGATTTTCTTGATTTTCTGCTTAACATATAATGTTTTGGTCAGTTTTAAATTTAATCACAAATATGTGAACCACCCTCTCTTTCTAATTAAGTAAACCATGTTTCACTTCCTTGACGGCCTGCTTTCCTAGGTCAGAGTGACTCTTTAGCAATCATTGTATAAACTGTTTAATGTTATGTTTTTCTTAAAACTAATTACTTGAATTAGCCTTACTTTATATGTGTTTGTGATGGGTAATTATGTAACATTTAGTTTTTTTTTTTAATTCTTAGACCACTAGAATGTAATGTGCTTGGCTCCTATCTTGTGCTGGCAGCACGTTGTTGTTGTGTCTTATATGTCTTCCTAGATCTCTCTTGTGTTCTTGCCTTGGGTATTTTCTGTAGATAATATCCTTATATAGTAAATGAGTTGTTGAAAGGTTTTATGTAGTTTACTTCTATTTTGATCAGTGTCTTCTCTGTTATAGTTTGCTGTGAAGGATGTTATATCCTTCACTTTGCACTGTCATTGTCTCAGGTAACTTTTATTTTATTTCATAAAACTAGAATAAACTATTAAATGATGCAAACATGCTAATATTAGTATGATTCACTTGCAGAGTACTGCTAAATCACATTTACCTTTCTAAGTTTGCATTGTTTCTGACTAAATCAATGTATTTCAAGTCTAGTGATTTTTGGGCTCTTCTCTTCATGTAATTCTTTTCCCAACAAAATTGGAGGTTACATTTAGTGTGGTGTTGTTCTATTCTTTCTTTTTCCTCTAAATAAAAATAAAATTAATCAATTGGGTTGATGAGTTGGTTTTTATATAATTATTTCAAATTTAAAACTCTTTTAGCATTTGAATATCATTAAAAATTAAATGAGAAGTTTTTGTTTTTCTTGACCCTAGTAAATCATTTTTTAATTAATAATCTATGAAGTCTAATTGCCTGTTAGCAATGTGCAGTGATCAAGATGTTCCTGAATCAAACCAGTCATTGAGGATTCTCTCAAACCTAGTTGCAGCTGGTGCCTTCAATTCTAGTGGAGTAATAGATGAACTAATAAGACAGCTCCTTGTGTTTACTGGATCTGTTATAGCCATGAAATCCTCTGAAGTTACCGACATGTTGGCAAAGGTACATCACAAAGGCATTTAACGTATATCTTTCTTCTTTATTTCTTTCTTTCAGAATTATATACTGCTGTATTTTGCCTCTATGACTGGTTAAACATGCTTGGATTTTTGTTTGATGTATGATAGAATATCTCTTAGTGTGTAAGGATATTTTAGAAGATTTTTGGAATATAGTATATTATGGAATCAATTAGTTTAATATTCATCGAATTTACCAAGCAACCTTAGTAATTGTTGAAGAGGCAATCTTAGGTGTTGTTTCTAATTTCTTATGTTTCTTGATTTGTTTCCTTATTTATTATATATAGAGTTAGTAGTCTTATTTATTGTATTAGTGAGCTTATAGGAGAAGACAATAATGTAATCTGATTAATTAGTAATTATCAGTATAAATTAGTTATATTGCTTTGTGCTTTATACACATTGTATCTATTCTATCTCATGCTATCTATGAAGCTATTGCCCCCTTATACTCCTTCAGTCCTTCCTTACCTGAGCCCCAAAATTTATCATGGCATACGACTGCTTTTTTCCACCCTGAGAGGGCTTTTCCTTTTAGCTATGTTGAGTTCCCATAATGTGAGCTCTTTGTGAATTGCCTTCCACAAATATCACCCTTGAGAGCCCACATGTTTTTAGGACTGTATGTATAGGGAAAATTGGGATAGCATGTATTGTGGAAGAGATGGTAGAATCCTGCATTAGTTGAT
This sequence comes from Pachyrhizus erosus, assembly GCA_026544285.1. Taxonomy (NCBI): domain Eukaryota; kingdom Viridiplantae; phylum Streptophyta; class Magnoliopsida; order Fabales; family Fabaceae; genus Pachyrhizus; species Pachyrhizus erosus. Next base: position 34,259 of record JAMLFT010000033.1, on the reverse strand, counting down.
TTGGGCATGTAGGGAAAAGACTAGTAGGAGCCCTAGTGTTGGAAAGCTAGGTTAATTTTGGTCACCCCTAGTCTGCTTTAGTTGTGTCCCTGTCTAAGTTGGTTGGTAATGTCTTGTAAAGGGTTACCTACAGAAGGACTAACCAAAAAGGTCATGTGAAGCATTGAATAGTGCAGTTCTGGGATGTCAGCTCTCAGAGAGTTTAGATCCCACACTGGTTAGAAATATGGCCAATGTAATCCTTATAAGGATTGAACAATCTTGGCTTTACTACTCAGTTTTGTAGGGTCGAGTTAGGTCTTAAGCCCAAATTCTAAGACCTTGCAAGGAGAGTAAGATTAGGTGCCAGCACAGTCCAATTGTTTGAGGCAGATGCAGAGGGAGAATAAGGAAAACTTTGGGCCAAACCATTAAAGAAGGATATAGATTCAATTGGTTTGTCAATGGACATTATTTATGATAGGACATTATGGCATTGCTTGATAGATGTAGCCTGATTGCATCTGGTGAGAAAGGCTTTTGTAACACTTATTTTTAACATGCATAAATCTCTGTACATGCATTAAACTGGATGCTCTTTGATAATTTGATTAATGAATCACTAAACTGGGTTTGTCTAGTTTTTTGGTGGATGGTTTTTGAAAATAACTGCCAATCTTTTTCTCCCATGAGTAGCTAGTGAAACTTAGGATTTTTTGTTTTGTGCAGAGTTTCTCCATTACTAAAATTTTGCTAGATAATGGTGGAAGTTGCACTTCAAGCTCGTATCTAAGTCACTGGGTTGAATTTGTTGAGATCTATTCTCAGGTAACATCTTCCTATCATGTAAATTCACATCAGGTGATGCTAATTCATAGAGTTCTATCAAGTGATACCTTTTTTTTTATCCATTTCTTCACCCATACCTATCATACACTAGAAACTAGTTTTTATAACAGATGCAAAAGCTCTTGATATCTGTCTATTTCTTGTTTTTAGTACTTAGTATCAGACGTATTTGCAGGTTGTAACTTCAAATAATGATGCATCTGGAAGAGTTCTGTATGAATCTAGTGCCTGCATTACAGTCATGCTGTCTAAAGTTGCTCAGGTGCTTAGATCATCTCCTCAAATTTCAGGCCAAGAGACACTGAATGAAACTGCTAACAGAATTTTAGACCATGCAAAAACAACGGGTTTAGCGGACCATTTGTGTCTGTGTTTAGCCACTTCAGGATCAAGTCTTATTACTGGTTCTTCCAATATGCTACGGGCTGCTTCTGAAGCATGCAGAGCCGTCTGGTCTTTGATTAATACACTGGATATACTTTTTATGAAAAAAGGTTCCATTCTGTTTCCCATTAATGCTTTGCGGAGGCATTCTTTTCATAGGATGGAAGTTGTGCTTCATGAGCAAGACCTCTTGGATAAAGCAGATTCAACAAAAATTGTTGATGCAATGACAAGAGCATTCCTGAGATCTAAAGCTGTTCAGGTTGCTGTTTACTATTGTTTTCACCAAAGACTTGAGTCTGCAATGAATTGTGGTCTTCAGGTAATTGTGGTTTTCCCCTTGCCCTTGTTTAGGATATTCCTTCTATGGCAACAAGTTTTATGCATTTTTATATTGGATAGATAAAGTAGATCAATCTGATATTCTTTGCTGTTTTCCTAACGTTGTAGTACCTAATGGTTATTTGGACAAAGCTTGGGGTTGTAGTTATAACAGTTGAAGGTGATTTAAATTTTTATATTCTATTTTTTCAGCTTTTGTCAAGGTGTTGCCTTCATAATGGAATTGTTCCTGCTCTCCTTTGTGGTCTTCCCAGTTCCCTTCCCGTGACTACTGTTGTTAGTGGTGGTGGTGATGGAACTATTGTTTCAGAAGTTTTCACTGTTTTATCATTATGCAGTTCCTCTGTTAACAAAGACATTCAGAGTGTAGAACCAAGTAATGTCAAGTGCAAATTAACAAATCCTTCTGCTCTGGTTCGTCATTCATGTCTCCTCCTAGCAATAATTGCTCAGTGTTTGAAGTCAACCGGAAGAAATTCAGCAATATTTATGCTCACTACCTCAGCAAAGAAGCAGCTTGCTCGACTGTCAGTGCTTACTCATCATATTTCTTCAGATGATAAAATAAAAGCCTCTATCGAGCCTCAAAGTGCATCACCCATGTTGGCTTTGGCATCCATTCTATCCCTTGAATCTGGGGCTTTGGTTGAGTCTCCTATATCTGAAATTGCTATGCCTTTAATACCTCGGACTTCTACACTAAGTGACCATCTTAAATTTTCATCTGGCAATGAAAATGAATTGGACCCTTGCAACATGAGTGGGAAGCTCTCACATTGGCAAGGAGTAAGAGATGGGTGTGTTGGTCTTTTAGATTCCAGACTGAAGTGGGGCGGACCATTAGCTGTTCAGCAGTTGTGTGCGAGTGGTATTCCTCTACTTCTTATAGGCCTATTAGGCAATGATGTTTTAAATGCTTCTCATGGAAATGATCATGTAAATGATAGAGTTGGATTGTCTCCTATTGGTGTTGTATGGACAATTTCATCTTTATGTCATTGTCTTTCTGGTGGTGCTTTGACTTATCGTCAAATATTGATTAGGAATGAACATATTAAGCTCATTTCCAACTTGATATGTGATGTTCATATCAAGTTGGTGAAATGCTGGATCGGACCTGGTGGAGGGAGAGCCGGAGTCAGAGATCTAATAAATGCAGTCATAGATCTCTTAGCATTTCCTTTTGTTGCTCTACAAAATGCACCTGGCTTGCCATCAGCCACTGCTTCTGTCAGCAGTGGGTTTCTTCTTAATATTGGCTCCCCTGGTCAGAGAGTATGCATGGAGGATAAGGGTATAGTTAAGGCAATTGAAGAAGACATGGGAAAATATATTAAGATCCTTGTAGAGGTAAAATCTTCTGTTTACTCATTTTGGTAATTTTTATTGGAGATTGAGAAGCTTCAAGCAAATATCATTGTATTGTGTGATAATAAGATATTGCATCATGCGATAATAAGATGTCACTGCATGTCAATTCATTTTCCTTATTGAGCAGTGGCTGATGATGGTTAAGTCACTGCTGGTATACTCTGGTTCATCAATTATTGCTTCTGTTCAGACTAATCTTATCTTTTGTGGTTTTACTTTAGTAGCTGTTCTAATAGTGCCTACTATTTATAATTTTTCACTTGATTACCTGTTGAATTGCTATGTTTTTAATTTTAATGCTCAAACTGTTATCCTTATTAAATTAATTGGTTTGAACATTTCAGGTGGGTGTGCCTGGTATTATCCTTCGATGCCTAGATCATATGGATTTGAATGATTTGGGCAGGCCTGTTGCTTTTCTGGCTAAAATGGTATGCCACCGACCTTTAGCAATCCAACTTGTGAGTAAAGGTCTTTTGGATCCAAATAGGATGAGAAAGTTGTTTGACTGTTCGGGCCCAAAAGAGGTCACGCTGGATGCTCTTATGATTATTTCTGATCTTGCTCGCATGGACAAGGTTAGTTTTCATTCTTCATCAAATGATTTTATGTGAATGTAAATACCAAAGTTGGTGACTTTTTGCCTTCATTATTTCTATTCAGTTTACAAAGGGTGGTGAATACACATAAAAGAAAGAGATAGATAGGTGGAGATATTGCATGCCATGCACAATCTTATTTACATTATTTTTGTGTAAAATTTAAAGAGGATCCTATTTTGCTTACTTGGTATTTCCGCAGATGCTCTCATTCCCAATTTAATCCTCGTAGAATATATTTACTTTTTATGAATTCATTGAAATTTTAGACTTTGATAGAGCTGAACAAATATTGGGTGTAAGTTTTTTAACAGGTATTCGTTTCACCAATGTCAAAAATCAAAATGTGTCTTTGATCAGTTGTTTGTAGTTTTACTATCTGTTTTCTGGTGTTCAGGGATTCTATGAGTATATTAAAGGTGCTTCCATTTTGGAGTTCTTGAAAGATTTTCTTTCGCATGAGGATCCCAATATGCGTGCCAAAGCATGCAGTGCTCTTGGAAACATGTGTCGTCATAGCGCCTATTTTTATAGTTCACTTGTAAGTATTATAAATAATGGTATTTGTCCTAGAGTACTTTATAAACATAACGACATTAAAAGGAAGAAACAACGATATTTCGTTTGATGAAAGCTACTTCTTGAACTTCTTTTCAAGATTTCCCCTACCCCAGTCTTTTTCTCCTCCTGTTTATGCTTTTTTCATTTGCTAGCGATTATGCCTTTTCCAAGTCCTAGATATTTACAATTTTGTAAAACAGATTTCTACTGTGGCCGTTATCTGTAGGAGGAAAAAGAAGTGTTCCTTTCTGGATGACAACAGATCACACACTACATTAAAATTTCTAACACTCAATAAAAATGTGAAAAAACAAAAATGATAATATGTTTTCTGCTGTTCTCATACTTCGAATTCTCTTATTTTGAATGGCGATTTCCAGGCTAAACATCAAATTGTTGGTATCCTTATCGAAAGATGTTCTGATCCAGACAAACGAACACGGAAATTTGCTTGTTTTGCTGTAAGATCCCACTACTGAAGCCAAAACTTGATGATGAACATTATATTCATATTTATTTCATAATACGGTGATTCTATTTATTTATTTTGGCTTTAGAAGATTGTTTCCTAAAGATTTAATGTAATTGCATGAACAAAAAATATAAAATGCAGCCCTAGTTATTATTATTACTGTATTTGATGAGTTTTTAGTTTAATTATTTTTATTTAATGTTTCACTTGTCAAATATTTACCTGTTTAATTGTGAATTTACAGAGATGTGTCTAGCTCAAATTATCCTTCCTGTTTTTAGAGCTAATGCCATCATGCTTACGCTTTTTCATACCATATATATGCCGCATGTTCTTTTTTCACCTCATTTAATCTGCTGTACGGTACCTGAACTCAGATTGGAAATGCGGCCTACCATAATGATTTGTTGTATGAAGAACTAAGGAGATCGATTCCTCAATTGGCAAATTTGTTACAAATGGCAGAGGAAGATAAGACTAAGGCAAATGCAGCAGGTGCACTTAGCAATCTGGTTCGCAACTCTGACAAGCTTTGTGAAGACATTGTGTCTAAAGGAGCGGTTCAGGTTAGTGCATACTGCATTTTATAAATATTGAGAAAGTTTCTATTTATGCAGTCAAGCTTACGCAGCTATATCTATTTTCACAGCTAATTAAGTGAACAGTGAGCTGTTTTCAACCTTCATAATTGAATTTAGTCAAATTTACTTTAGAATTAGCATATATTACCCGGGTTTCCTGTAGAGGTTAAAATTGCTCTCATAATCTTCAATTTTATATTTTAAAAATTTACTTTAAACGTTTTAATAAATTTGTGAATAACATGAATAGTTTTAAAAGGAATAGTACTTGTAAAAAAATTGAAATTTATATCTTAATTCAAATAATAAAAATATACTTTAAATAATTTACTTATTCTAAAACTTCGATTTTCATTTTCATTTCATGTCTTTTGGGAAGATAATCCTTACCATGGCTATCATTTCATTCACAAAATAAAATAAACGAAAGGATGCATTCTGATATGAATCATGCAGCGGCTACACCTGAGACAAAAAAGTACAAGGAAGTAGACTAGCAATAGTTGGACCTTAGGGATGCTGACAGGAAAGACTTAATAATTAGGTTAAAATATAATTTTGATTTTTATATTTTAACATTTTTAATTTTATTTTTTATGATTTAAAAAAAATTATTTTAGTATTTTTTTATAAAAAGATTAAATTAAGTTTTTTTAAAAATATAAAAAATGATATTAAAATTTAAAAATATAATAGATTAAAATAAAAATTCAGAAAACTTAAAGTATTAAAATAATATTTTATTTTTAAAATTTATAATTTTAAATTAAAAATATCAATATAAAAAATATTAATATATTGTTGATGTTTTTAATTATATTTTAAAAATGATAAAATTATTAAAAAATAAAATATTATTTTGATTTTTAAATTTTTATACTTTTTATTTTAAAATTCATTTTATATTTTAAAATTTTTAATTTAAAATTTTAAAATATAAAAGATAAAATAATATTTTAGCCTAAGAACTATTACCGATAGCAATTAGTCCCGGAAATCAGTGTTTTTAGTTGATTAGAATAACAGTAACTATGCTGCTATTGATGAAAGGATCCATTTTGATAAGTTTTTATATCACATCCACTATAACTATTGTATCTTTAAACTCTAACCGATTTGTCAACATTTTAAAGATGAAAAGTAATCTATTCCATGATTCAGGAGGGTTTGCAAATTCTATTTTAAGTTGAGGATGACTAATTATAAGAAATTAGTTTTCAAATTTCAATGTGTTTACAACAATCAATTATTATAATTTTTTATGGTACTTGTGATTATACTTCAACTGCTAGCTATGATTGCAACTAATATTTTGTATGCCTTCCAGTCTCTGCTGAAATTAATTTCCGATTGTGCGGTATCAGCATTAAATCCAAGCAGAAATGACTCAGGAAACGAATCTCCTCTAAAGATAGCTCTCTTTTCCCTAGCAAAGATGTGTGGACATCCACTCTGCAGACAGTTCATCCGTTCATCATCCTTGTTCCCTGTGATTGGAAGGCTTCAGCAGTCTCCAGAATCACCCATTGCCAAATATGCCTCTGTGATCATTAGCAAAGTTACCGAACCTTGACATTTCAAGTCTACTTGACGGTTGTACCACTGTTTGCCTGACTTCTACTGAAGTCATTATTCTCTTTCTACAATGCTTCTTGAATTGTAAGGACATTGTAACATTGGAAATAAGATATTTTGTCTAGTCATGTTTTGTAGTAGTCATAGCAAAGAAAGTATGTGAGATGAAACATTTAATATGTAAAATATGCCCATGTTAATATATTGTAATGTTTATTCTAACTGTTTGGTAGCTAGTTTCTTGTCTGTAAATCTCATAAGACAAGGACTCTGGATATTTTTATGTGCTCATGAAAGAAGAAAATTAAAAATAATGTTTTCTATAAGTTAATTTTCAGTATTTATGAAAAAATTTATCCACTGTAGTAATACAGATTAATCCAAAAGTTATAAGTAAGGTTATACTAAAGTCAGTAACAATAATGCATCATTTAATGCTCTATTGTATTACATTAATTGTTTGCTTAACTAACTGTATTGTGCATCGTATATTCTTCCCAGCATGTGTATTTGTATTTTTTGAATGATTGTCTTGAAGTTTCAATGCAACATCTAATGTTTATAGTTATTTAAATTAGGATTATATTTTTTAATTTTCTAAATAAATTTATATTTTTTAGTCTAAATTTTAAAAATATTTTCTTTAATCCCTTTTTCTTAATAAAAAATATTTTTTAATTTCTTAAATTTTAATGAAAATAAAATATATTTTTTGAATTTAAGACTAAACAAAGTTTCTAATTTTAAAAAATAAAAACATAATTAAGTCCCACATCTAATTATGGGCAAGGGCACTTGCCATGTTTTTCGGCGCAGACGTTGTGAGAAGAGGATGCCCATCATAGTAAAGCTATAACTCTAGTGCGTGTTTGTTATTGCATAATTTATACGTTTACCCTGATTTCACGACAATATTGTAAGAATATGCAAAAGTTACTTGTGTTTGGATGAATTTGATTTTGTAAAATTATTTTTAATTAAAATTGATTTTAAAGTAATGTTTGAATATTTTTTTATTATAAAATTAAATTAAAAATAAAACTTAATATACAATTTTTTATTTAACGTAGAAACTGTTTAAAGTTGTTTCAATTCATAATTAATTCTGAATTCAATCAATTCTGAATTGTTCGTGAAACCAAACATGTAAAAATTGGTAAAAAAAATTACACACTCAATAAATTTTTTAACATGACATTAGACACGTGCTACGTTGTGTATCATCAAGGTTAAATGGCAAATTGTGGAAGATGTGTATCCAAAAACAGTAAGTTTTTTCTATGAAATTGGCGTGAAAAAAAACTCAAATACACACATGCATTTAAAAATCTAAACCAGACACGCACTTAGTGGTGTTTGAAGCTAAATGATATATGTCTTTGTTTACGTACTTTCAAATGTATTGAACTTCGAGCATATTGTCTCTGAACGTAATAAGACGTTGGCTACGTTGGACACTAGTATTGGCAGCAGTGTGATGTTTTTTTTTTTTTTTTTTTAATTTTTTTAACTGACATTTTGATTTTTATAAAATAGGTGATTTTTTATTTTAATATTTTATTTTTTAAACTTTAGTCCTTCAATTTTTATTCTTTTTAACGGTAGGAACTAAAATAAAAAAAATTTAATTCTTTAAAAAATTGAAGCAATTTTTTTTTACAAAACTAAAATAAAAAATACTTTACTTTATAAGAATCAAAAGATTATTTATTTATTTTTTACTTAAATTTATTTTTATTTCTTGTAAAATTAAAAAATTTGATTTTTATTTTTATAATTTTTTTTTCAATTTTCATTTTTCATAAAGTTAAAATTTGTTTTTAGTCCTACTATTATATGATATTTATTAATAACTTATGATTTAAGTAAAAAATCAAACGAACATTCAAAATAATATCTGTTAGTGACTATGATTAAAAAGATTTCTATCTCATTAAAATAAATATTATTTATTTATTTTAAAATGAATTTTAGGAATAAAAATAGTGATTTCATATTTTGAAAAGATTAAAATCAAAGAAAAATATTTTACATGAAATAAATCTAAAACTCACTTATTTTATATGGATAAAAGTTAACAATTTTAAATTTTAGAGAGACAAAAAATAGAAAATAATTTTTATAGGGACCAAATTTAAAACATAATTTTTTGATAGGAGCTGAAAATATATATTGTTTTTTTTTGTCTGTGAGGACTTAAAACCTTTTTCTTTTGTGTTTTTAAGATGGAAGCAACTAGCTAATCTATTTGTAAAACCCTTATCTTCTGTTGATTGAGTCATTCCATGATTTGCATTGTTTCTTTTTCCCTTTTAATTTTTTGGTAATGTTAAAATATACTTGGATAAAATTGGTTATTCATTAGTAGAAAAAACAATTGAAAATAATTTACATTATTTTTATTTAAAATTTCATATATAATAAATATTTATAATTTATTTTATTTTTAAATCACTGGTTTCTTTTTAATTTTATAAATCTTTAATACTATTAGTTTTTCCTTATCAATGATTAGTTTTCAACCGAAATATGTTTAATATTTATTATTATTCAAATATTAAATGATAATAATAATAATATACTGTTAGTTTTTCTCTTATCAATAATTAAGTTTCAAACAAAAAATGTGTTTAATGTTTAATATTTAATATATTCTATAGTGTGATTGTTAATATCATTTAATAATTTATAAGTTAGTTTGATTAAATTTTAAATATTTAATAGATGATATAATAATGATTTTTTTTTCATTCATAATTGTTAATTATTGTAATAAAAATTAAAAATATAACTTTATGTTTGTAATTGTAACACCATTTTTTTTATTAAGTGAATTATAAAAATCAATTGAAATAATTATAATAGATAATCAAAATTAATTTCACGACAAAATATAATTAATAAATACATGTGATTTTTTAGTGTAAGTTTTAGTGAAAATTTCAACTGGTTCTCGGATTGTGCTGCACATTGATAGTGCAAGAATACACTGTGAAAGTAAATAAATATTCAAGAAAACTGAAAGATTTAATTATAATGAGTCTCTAATAATTATGATTAAGTCTTTGTAAAAATTTATTATGTTTTGCTATCATTGACTCAAATAATAATATTTTAACAGAGTTTGTAACTCTCTTAATTATTATAATGATTTTTTTATTATTTTAAAAATTTGTAAAATAATTTAAAACTTTATCAATTAAAAACAAACCTCAAGTTATATAAGGAATTGATTCTCACCTTTTTAACTTTAAAAGAAAATCATATTATTTGAGAACTAAAATATTATTTATCTTCATTAACTCATCTTTAATATAAAATATCTTATATTATAGTTAAACTTAATAAAACATGTATTGTGAAAAATATCATAAATTGATAAATATTTAAATCGTGAAGAATTTGGTTTGCATAATTACATCTAAAAATAAATATTAAGATAACACTGTTCTTAAATAAATGAATTAAATAAAATATTTGTTTTTTAGTAATATTTTTGAAACATAGTAAAGACTCATTTAAACATTTTTATTTTCATTATTAAATTATTATAATTTACTCACATTAATACATATTAGTATTCTTGAAATTCAAAATGTAATACATTTGAGTCATCTCTTAATAAAATAATATAATATAAAATAAATACCTAATTTACTCTCTTTTAGACAATAAAAGACTAAAATTTAGAGGAGTGACTCAATGAAATCTAATTTTCATATTTCTACAAAAAATTAGTAAAGCATATAGAGGATCTTTTTCTTGAACTCTTTCTTTCCAATTCATTAGCGCTTGGAATTGTCAAACCATTCCATCGTCATTTGTTGTACTTGAGCACTAGTCTCCAACTAAAAAATAAAAAAAATGCATAGGTGAGTCCTTTGTCTCACACAACAATCAAATCTCAAACACAAATACAATCCACCTACATAACCCTCTTTTGAATCCCACACATCTCACTTTGGTTGGTTAGTTCATACTTTAACTCATAAGAATCTGTTGCCATTGAAACCCTTGAAACTTAGTGGTCTTACTTAACTTTAAGCCGAATGACTTATCGGGAGTTTATCCTTCACCTTGGTACTTAGGTAGGGTTCTCAATGATAAAAAGTTTTCTCGCCATTGTTGAAATTGCCAAGTCAACTTAATGTGATTTTCTTCATAACTTGACGCCAGCCATCTCCAAGGTTTGTCAACCTACGATCAAATCCATCAAGTATTAGTCTGTCTTCTCATCTCAAAAGACTTTGAAGATTGTCTCCTCAACTAATAAGCTCCCTTTAATTTTATTAATTACGAGTTCATGTGACTTTCCATACTCCTAGTACACAATGATGATCATTTATACACATGTATACTCCTCAATACATAATTAAGGCTACAACTTCTGTTCCACCCTTTGGTGGTTTAAAATTTGACGTTAATCATAATTATGGCCTCATTGTAAACGCCACATTGAGAAGTGTCACCACAAACCTTGTTCGGCCGGGTGAAACCTCACCTTGAAGGGCTATCATGTTTTCATACATCTCGTTCCATCTTGAACATATTTATTTTTGTCATCCACATATGACCTACCAAAAAAATTATTTTTATTTTGTACGTCCTTACCAATTAAAAATCTAAACTATTTCATGACTTTCAATGTCATAGTTTCACATCAATTTTTGTTATCCCTTTACAAATACAATTCGTAATTAAACATATTAAAAAATTTTATGAAATTCTTCACTACATTCAGTTTTATGATTTTTGGTCAATTTCACAGTCTATTGCGTTTGTCGCATGGGTACCATTTGTCTTTTGTCATGTCTACGATTACTTATGTACAAACTTTAACTCCTATTATTTATTATTCTATTCCATTAATACATTCACACTATGTGTTTTATTATTAATTTACTCTTTTATAATGAATATCAAATTACTTGAGGTCACATGCTTTTTACTAAATGCACTCTTTTTTTAGGAATTCATTTACCTATGAGAATTTAAAAACTCTAGCTTCCCTCAAATCAAACATTCAACATCGCACATATCATAATTGACTATCTAGAACACATTTCCTGAGGATTTTCCCTCATGGACACTAAAATCCAAAAAATCAACAAATAAAACTCACCAATCAACCTTCTTATAATGTCATCATAATATCAAAGAGGGTCTTTCTTTAAGCTTTGACCATCCAAAACAAGTTCCTAAATTAAATCATACCCATAAAAAAATTATACGTCATTAACCCTCACTCACAAACATATAATAAAGTTTAATAAGTCCAATAAATATGAAAAATAACAAATCATATTCAATTGTCATGAAAATTATCAGTATACTTCCCCATCAAATATTATTTTTAGTAAAAGTTTATCATAACTTATTTCTAGCAAATAATATGATTTTCTAATTAATTTCCACTATCTTATGTTCTCTGTTTTCTACATCTAAAAAATACTAAAAATATCTAAGCATGTCTTTCTCCCTAGGAAGCTACTATTCAACCCCAAGTTGAATAGGTAATTTTCGAACAACTATCATGAATCCTAAAATTTATAGTTTATATTTTTTCATGGTATATTTTTTCTTCTTTAGATATCTATGGTTGATTTATAACCATCTCGAGTTTAACAATCTATTCCTACAATCATAGAAGTTGACTATAACATTCCAAAATTTAGTACAATCACATTAATTAATTAAAATACCAGATTAAATCAAATTACACATATTCAATGACTTCCAAGACTTTCTATCATTCCTCCTAAGTTAGGGGAGGGAGAAACAACTTCACATTAAATTCCCAAGCGTCTAGAAAACAACAACATATGTAAATAAAAATTCTTTTCCTAGTTCAAGAAAAGTTGCACAAAAATCCAATTCTTTTACTATATTTGGCTTTTAAGTATGATACTACCAAATAATTAAGCGTAGCGGAAGCATAATAATTTATTGGCAAATATAAATGTCAGTTTCAACTTTGATTTTAATTAGGATAAAATACATTAATGTGTGTTTACAATTAACCAACACCAAAAAACTAAATCAATAGCATACCAATATATAGACTGGGGATTGTGCAAAAGTAAAGTTTTTCAAAAGGGGATTTACAAATGCTCATATACAAAAGAATATATAATCTAGTCTACCTAGTAGTATATCCTAGTTAGAGCAAAGTAAGTAATTCCTAACTATGTGCCCTAAGAGTTGTATGTCGTTATCTCTATCTACGCCAATCCCTTAGATGGATCTTCCTTCTTGGAAGAGTCATCCTTCTATAATAACATGTCATGGATCCATCGCCCCTCTATGAGTTGCACTGCCAAGCAGAATATCAATTGGTAGAACCTCGCCATTGGAATTTGAAAACAAATAGGTGTAAGGATTGAATCCTCTGTTCTCTCAAAAGTTATACAAGCACAAGTATAACACTTACTCACTCGTCTTCATTCCTCACCGCAACATCCTATTTGCTAGACTTTTTTTTTTGCATTTTGGGCGCTCAATGTCTCTTGACCTTCCAAGTCACAAAGGCCTTACATAATACGTTTTCACCATTATTGTTTTGCTTTCAGGTGATGATTGGAAGGACATATTCTGTTTGGTACTCGAATTAGGGTACTTGAATTAGGGTACTCTCAACCAATCATGGTAATGTTTTGTATTTGTCGAGGACGCCACGCCGGTCATGTGAGTCCCTCCACCTTCAGAGTTGTCACAACTTGGCACCTGATACTACTCCCTAGGACTTTGACAACCTAAGAACATTCCTTAGGTACCATATTGTAGTCAACCCACACAATCTCCAATCTTAATTCTCTCTTGCACAATTTCTAGTATGACATTTGACAACTTCCTCCAATCATCCATGCGACTAAGTCTCATATTGAATATTTGGTACTAACATGATGACCTTCACAAGGCCAATAGCTCGCCTTCATCGGCGATGGCAACAATGAGGTCAATGCATTTCAATCTCATATCATAATCTTAGGTTCTTAGGCCTTTAACAATTCTTTTTGACTTGAGCATCATCACTCAGGTCCTAAGGCCACAAACTCTTTTGGCTTCACATTACCTCACGATTCATGAGATTTGTCGTTTTCCTATTTTGTGTCCCCAGTCATTCGTGCATTCATCGAATCCATCACGTCTCTTTTACTTACAAATTTACAACATCATACTAGCCTTTGTTACCATAAGCGACTATCAATATCTCGTTCTTCGAGATTCATAGTTACACACAAGTTTCCTACCATTATATTCGGAGTGATACTATTCATGACAATGGTTTTACACTTTGTAATAATCAACTTACAGCACACTCGACAATCATCTGACAATTCTACAAGAAATCATCATCTTAGTTAAGTTTTATGTCCCTTATGCGTTACTAATTTAAATTATTCTTGAGATTTCTACAACGATGTTGGTACTTTTAAATTTGTATTCAGTTGTCACGGTCCCTCTAGTTTTATTGAAATGATTGTCGTTGGCTACCATCACGTTTAGATTACTCTTAAAAATTTTATTTATCATTATTATTATTATTATTATTTTTTTAGATTATTGTATATATAATTATAAATTTATTTATTTATTTAATCTTTTTTTTATTGTTCATTTATCTATTTATTGTTTTGTTATAGTTATTAGTATTCAATATTATTTTTATTCCCTTCTCTCTCTGGTTTTTTTTTACGTAAGCATAAAAGCCAGGAGTTAATTGCCCCTCCCTTTTGTTTTCAGGCTTCATTAGTTTCTTGATAGGCATTCCTCCACACCGCTTACTTCACACCTAAATAGCATCACGAACCCTGACATTGCTTCCATTCTACCCGAATCAATTTAATACTTCCAATTTTAAGCAAAAGAATCATAATTCTAATTATATATATATGTATATGTATTCATTCAAAGAAAAGAAAAGAAAAAAATACTCTTTTCAATCCCATCCTCGTACTGTCCACGTACAATTTTTTTTTAACTTTGCACCTTCCTATAAGTTCTAGAAATATCCATTTGATTTATAACTTCACTAACCTTTATCTATGTTCCAATTCTCAAACTTTTATAAGCCAAACATTCGAGATATTGAAACACCCTTCTAATTTTCTTAAAATAAAAGAAATTTCTTTAAATAATAAAAATATTTTATAAATTTAATTAAAATTTTAAATTCCTTTTCTTAAGAAGAACATAAAAATTTCAAATTTCTATATCTTTTAATGTTAATTGATTAAAGTAGTTATAAACAATTCTGAAATATTTTCCTAATTTTTTCAAAGTATTATCTTGCTTTATATTTTAGAAAACCATTGCTAAATTTAAATGATAGTATAATTTTATATTTCTATAGTTAATTCATATTAAAAAATTTTCACAAACAAGCAAGAGTAATATAACATATTAAATTACGGTAACATAGAGATATACAGTACCAAATTAATTACAAAATAAGTTAATACATTCTCAATACGTGTTAACTTTATAGTAGCCCAAAAAAATTAATACGACCTCATCTTTATTACACACCAATACACTCAAAAGACATAAAGTTCTACAAAAGATAAATTGCAACACATCAGTGAATCAAAAGAAGTAAAGTCAACCTCTTGTAATGGATAAAGGAGCCATAGATCGTCCTGGGGGTTGAGTCAAAAACTAGAAGGGTAGCTTGAACGTCTCCGCCTTTTGGATATGAAAAATGAAGGTGTAAAGAGTGAGCTTTCCATCTTCTCAAACAAACATAAATGTATAAATATGTTCACTTACTCTCCCGTTCTCTCTTCTCACTGCGACGTTCCTATTTGTTTATTCTACTAATTGTGTTTTGGGTCACTCGTTGCCTCTTAATATTCTAACTCCTAGAAGACTTACACGGTACGTCATATCATATCCTTATTTGCTTTTTGGGTAACGATTGATAGTACATATCCTGTCTAGTACTTGAAGTAAGATACTCTCAACCGAACATGGTAATGCTTCATATTTGTCAGGAACGCCAAACCGATTACATGAATCCTCTGATCTCATGGCCTTCATAACCTAACACCTTATACTACTCCCAATGACTCTAAGAGCCTATGAACATCCCTCAAGTACCATTGTGGTCAACTCATGCATTCCTTCATTCTTAATTTTCACACACGAGGTCTCATCATATCAATCGTCAACTACCTCTACCGTCCTTGCGACTGAGTCTCCATCATTGATACTGTCATAACTTTACGTAATTAGATGAGACTTAACCCTTACTAGTCAACAACATTAGAAGCTCTCTGACATTCTCTTTGTACATCAAACTCTTTGTCTTTTTTATTTTCAATTTCACTAATAAAACATTTGCATCTAGGAAGCCATCATCCTATCTTGAGATTCCTTGACACCATTCATTGTACATTTTTCTATTTTGTTATTACTGTTCGTCTCTATTTCTCAAAGATGATTTATCATATTTCTTTTTTCGGTACATACCTCAAACATAAAATTTTTTCTCTTTTAGTGACAGGGATAAAATGTTCGATCCTATCAATTCTAACTTATATCTATCGTTTAACAAGTAATAATAATCAGTAGAAGTAACAAGTACCTCCCATTTTAAATACACACTTTATACACAACTGCTTTCATCATCACCTCTCATTATAAACATGCATCAAGAAAAAGAGAATTAAATAGATAAATAAATAAATAAACAAAATATAGATAATAATAAATTTTATTTTCTCTAACTTCTTTTTAAAATCTTAATCCTAATTTAAAATCTTAATTTCTAGGTTTATCATCATTATTTCTTTTCATCAAAATTTACTATTGTTATTATTAAAATATTTTTATCATCATTAAATTATTATTTTATATTATATTATTATTATTATTATTATTATTTTAAAACGGAAGCTTCTGATATGAATTCAGAACTTAGATTTCTGATGCGCCGAACCTTCATCCCTGTAGCGGCCTGCAGTACGCTTCTGTGCAGCTATCGTTTCATATATATAATACACATTGTTAATATTATTATTATTATAATTTATAATATTGTTATTTATTATTTATTATTATACATTTATTATTTATTTCTTTATTTTTCATTTTCTTCTTCGTCTCCCGTCCCTTTTTCTGTTTCTCTCTCTCTTTTCTCTCTTCTCGCTGATCCTCTTTTCCCCGCGAGCACCCTTTTCTTTTTTCCTTTTTTTTTATTCTCCCTTCTCCCTCTCTCCCGATCTTTTTCTTCTTCCCTCTCTCAGATACACCTACCTTACTCATGCTACCTCTCACCCGAGACCCTTGTTGACCAAATGATAGAAAAGAGAAACAAACTCAACAAACTAAAGAAAGAACAACATTCAAAACAGCCAAAGAAAAATGAAATCAATAACCAAAAGGAATACACGAGACTAAAAGGAGCAAAAGACAGAAACCTTGACTTTCAGCTAGCAACCATAATAGAACGGACAAAAAAGAACGAAAACCATGGCAGCTACAGATAAAAGAAGAAAATAATAGCAAAACTGAGGTAAAGAAGCTCCTCCTTACTCGTAATGCGAACTTCAGCGAAAATAGAAGTTTTCTGGCGAGTTTCCAGCAACTCCAGCGGCTCTGGTGCAGCACAGCAACAACAGCTCTGAAGAGGGCGTTGGTTGGTAGGGAGAAAAGAAAAATAAAGAAGAAATGATGCCAGGCAAGGTACTTCATTTTTTGGTTGGTTCTCCACTCTACATATACTGATATATGTGTATATATATATATATATATCATTAGGTGCCGGACGAAGAGGGAAAAAGAGGAAAATAAAAACGTTGGCAGCTCCTACATCGTTTTCGATTTGTGAAGTATTAATATACGTACATACATTAAACATATATATATAGAAGTGTATAGCACTGATGACACTGTAGTTTAATAGTTAAGACACTGGATTCTTTTACTGGTCCTGAGATCGAATCCTTGTTGATGGGACTGGGCTCCCATCCCAATGGAACTAGGCACATATTTTATTGTTGTTATTTTTTTTTTCTGTTTTTATATTATATATATTTATTTATATGTTCATTATTTTTCTAGATTTAATTTCTTATTATTTCAAAATTCTAATATTTATTTATAACTACTCTTTTATATATGTATGCATGTATTTAAATATTATATATATATATATATTTATTTATATCTTAAGTAAATAAATAAATATATATATTTTACTTTATTGTTTTCTTTATATATATGTAAATTAAAATTTATTTTTACACATATATATTATGATCACATATATTATAAAGACAAAATATTTTTTATTTATATATTTAAATTATTATTTATTTTTAATTAATTAATTTTTTATTATATAATATATTATAATAATAATAATTAATTTTTTAAAATTTAATTTGTGTACAAAACAAACAATAATAATATTATCAAAAAAATATCAATATTATTTTAAAAAAATTTCACACACAAAGTTTTATTTTTTTAAATCTTATATCAAAGGTTACTATCCACATTATGGTTAATTATTATTATTATTATGAATTACTTTTTTTATTTTAATTATTATTGTTATTTCTATTTTATTATATGTAAGATGTTACACTTATCACGTAAAAAAAAAAAAAAAACTAATCGTTATTGTCGTTGTTTGCGCTCATTTCTTTTTATACTTTCTTAGCATAAAAAATGCATTTTTTCTCTTCATGTTAAAAAATGTGAATTTAATCTCGTGGCCCAACCAATGCACATGGGAGCATTTTCAATTTAAGATCCCTCCATGAAGAATTATTTATTTCCTATTTCGATCCAAAATTCTCCTACGTGCGAGAGCTTGATTCATTTCTTGTTATCTCTACATGAATTCTATTTCATTGCATGCTCGAGTGCTCCTACAAGAATTCTCAGCCAAAATAATTATATGTATCCATCGGATATAAAATAGAATAATAAGCAGGCAGTGACTCCAACAATTAGGGACCGAATCCCCAAAAGCTCCTCCATAGCTTTATCTCGTGACTACCATGCAGAATAGGAGAGTAATGTTGAATCCCAAATGACCTTGATTGATCATAAATTAAGTTATCTCTTACTTATATATGATCAGACTCAATCGCATGAGAAGGGTTATATGTATATTGTCTTAGCTAAGACACATGGAGCACGCTGCACAAGTTTGACAAACTTTGAGGTAAGGCTATATGATAGGTGACATGGCCAAGTCTTTTCAGGATTTGATAGAGACCAATGAACTTTGGTGTGAGTTTTCAAGATTTTAAAGCTCTACCTACTCTGGTTGTGGACGTTACTCTAAAAAAATACTTGTTTTTCTATTTGAAACTCCAGATGTTTTCTCCTTATGTCATAGTAACTCTTTTGTCAATCATGTGTCACTTTTAGCTTTTTCCTAATCATATTCACCTTCTCTGTGGTTTGTTGCAACACCACTGGTCCTAATAACAATGAATCACTAGTCTCAAACCAACACAAGGGGTGTCTTGTATTTTCTCCTATAAAGTGTTCATAAGGTGTCATACCTATGTTTGAGTCTAAACGATTGTTGTATGTGAACTCTACCAAGGATAAAATCTCGTTCCAATTGCTTGCTTGTTCTAGCACACATGCTCTCAACAAATCTTCAAGTGATTGTACTGTTCTTTAAGTTTAACCATGTGTTTGCGAATGATACGTTGAATTGAGTCTCAACCTACTTCCTAAAGGTTCTTGTAAGCTACTCGAAAACCTAGATGTAAAACAAGGATCTCTATTGGAAACTATGCTAGAAGGTACATTGTGAAATTTGACGATTTCCTTGAGGTATATATGGGTTAGCTTTTCTAATGAATAACAAATATTTGTAGGTAGAAAATGAGCAAACTTGGTCAATTGATGCACTATTACCCATATAGCATCGTGTTTAGACGTCGTTCTTGATAACCCTGTCACAAAATCTGTCAAAATGTTATCCTATTTCCATTTTGGAGTGTTCAGTGGTTGTAGTTGGCTAGATGGTTTTTGGTGTTTGACTTTTGCTTTTTGACATGTTAAGCTTGCTCCCACAAATTTTGCCAAGTCCTTCTTAAGTTCTTGCTACAAAATTTTTTTTCTTCAAGTCTTTGTACATTTTAGTCGTTCTAGGACGAAAACTAAGTTTACTCTTGTGAGCTTCTTCCAATATCATCATTCTCATATTTGTTATTTTGGGGAATACATATCCGTTCGTTGATCCTAATCACTCCATCTATATCCTGTTGAAATTCCGTCTCTTTGCCTTCACTTACAAGGCTCAACTTCCCTTGTAGGAATTTGTTTTCTCATTGTTCACTCTTGATTTGTTCAATAAATTAGTTAACCTTTAGGGTTCCCAGCTATAAACTTTTGGGTCTTACTTCGACTGCTAGGTTCAAATTTCTACATTTTGACTGCTAGGTAACATCATAGCTGAGACATGTAGTGACTTTTTGCTCAAAGTGTCTGCTACCACATTTGTCTTTTCAAGATGATATGACAACTTAAAGTCATAATCCTTTAAGAATTCCATCCACCTTTGTTGCATATTCAGCTTCTTTTGGTTGAATTGGTACCTCAAACTCTTGTGTTCACTACATACTTCAAACCTTGCTCTATACAGATAATGCCTCTATATCTTCAAAGCAAATACCACCACAACAAATTTCAAATCATGCGTTGGGTAATTCACCTTATGAGGTCTTAACTATGTTGATGCATATGTGACTACTCTTCTTTCTTACTTAGTATGCATCCCAGTCCTTGTTGTGAAGCATCACAATACACTTCAAAATTTATTTCGAGATATGACAATAGTAATATGGGTGTCGTAATTAGTCTTCTTTTCAATTCTTGGAAACTACTTTCACACGTATCATTCCAAACGAATGCATGTCCTTTCTATGTTAGTTTGGTCAATGGTAAAGCCAACTTGGAAAACCCCTCAATGAATTTCATATTGTAGCATATTAGACCTTGGAAACTCTATCTCCATGACATTTGCTGGTGGACTCTATTGCATCACGACCTTGATCTTTGTTTTTCAAGAGTTTGACATATAATTGTCACTTTTTTAGCATTTGTAGTATGACCCTCAAATGTGAAACATGTTCCTCATGACTCTTAGAATAAATTAAGATGTTGTGAATAAATGTCACAACGAACTTGGAAACTCCGTTTCTCCGTGACAGTTGTCGGTGGACTCCATTGCATCACGACCTTGATCTTTGTTGGGTTCACTACAATTCCTTTTCTTGACACTACAAGTCTTAAGAAACTTATTTCCTCCAAAAAAAATTCACATTTCAAGAGTTTAACATATAATTATCGCTTCTTTAGTATTTGTAGTATGACCCTCAAATGTGAAACATGTTCTTCGTGACTCTTAGAATAAACTAAGATGTCGTGAATAAATGTCACTACGAACTTATCCAAGTACTTGTGGAAGATTTTGTTCATGTAATCCATGAAAATAATAGGTGTGTTGGTCATGCCAAACAACATCGCCAAGTACTCATAATGCTTGTATCGCGTCCTGAATGCTATCTTTGGGATGTCTTCCTTCTTTACTTGAATTTGATGGTATCTTGACCACAGATCGATCTTGGAGAATACCATTACCTCTTTTAATTGATCCATGAAGTCATCAATTCTTGGGAATGAGTATTTGTTCTTAATTGTCACTTTGTTCAACTAATGGTAGTCTATACACAAACACATGCTCCTATCCTTCTTCTTTACTAATAGCACAGGTGCTCCCTATGGCGAAATGCTTGGCCTCGTAAACTTCTTATCCAACAACTCCTCTAGTCGACTTTATATTTCTGCCAATTCTTTTGGAGACATTCTATAAGGTGTTACTAGTATCAGGCTAGATACAAGAATAAGGTCTATGACAAACTCTACCCCTCTTTCTGGTGGCAACTCCATCACATCATCTGGGAACACTTCAAGAAATTCGCACACAACAGGAAGATTACTAAGATCCAAATCCATGTTTGTCTTTGTAGAAACTAAAGCCATATAGATTTGAAAGTTTCTTCCCACATTAATCGCAACATCGATAGTGATAAAACTCAAAGACTTCGTGGTACTGTGGTTGGCAGTCCCAAAGGCTAAGGTTTTTTGTGACAATTGAGGATAACCAATCTATCTCGAATACTACATCTAAATTAGATGAAGGTAAACAAATCAAATTAACTAAGAAGGTCTGACCTTCTATTGACATGAGATAGTTTAAACATGCATGGGTAGTAATTACAAGTTTATCAATAGGGGTTGTCATAACCAATTCATAGGGTAACAAAGCTATTGGTAATTCTAAACACTTGGCACAATCATATGATATAAAAGAATGAGTTGCACTTGAATCATATAACACATCTAAGAATTTACCACTTATGATACACTTACCTTGAATTAACTCATCCGATTAAACATCCTTCGAGTTACTCATTATGAATGCCTTTCTGATCATTTTTAAGAAATCACTCGTGTACGCCCCTTTTTGTTCTTTTTATTTTTAAGAAATTATTTCCAGGTAGTTCTAGTGAATGTAAAATTCTTAAAAACTAGAATTGTCATGGGAATTACAATTTAACGGAACATATCATCTCACATTTATTTAACTTGTCTTCATTTAGAATATTCTTAACTCAAACATACAGGGTAGATAAAGTCATAAGTAAAATTATTATTACATTCGCATAATGTATTCAGTAACCAAAACAAGATAACATCTATGATAACTTTCCATATCTAATTTATTTAATCAGATCTTTTAGAAAGATCTTCTTCTTCGAAAGAATCTTTCCTCCTATCTAGATTGTTGGCTTGGATTGATCCCATGGAGGATTGTGGGGGTGGAAAAGCCCGAGGTTGTTGCCGTTTTGTAGGAACACAGTGAATCTAAAAGGTGGAGTCTGGGTTAGAACCATCTGTATGTCTATGTGATGAAATTGCCATGAAAATACGATATTGGTAGACCTAAAGGCAAACTGGACATATCCCATGAACGTATCATCTCCCTGACTCCTGTCATACGTCTATTTCTCTTCTAAAGATATTATGGTCAGGTGAAATAGTGGTTAAAAATCTTCTGTCATTTATGTCTAAAAGATGTGGGGGTTGTAGGAGTGAGTCATCTATCCTTAGGCAAACATATATATATAGAGTTTCTAGCTAACGTAGACTCTCATCTTACCGTAATGTGCCTAATTAGAGATTTTACTCGACTTAAGGCCCTTCGTAGTCTCCAATATTACTAACTCCAAGAGGACTTACACGAGTGCGTCAATAATGATCCAAATTTACAATCTTAGGTTGACGATTGAGAGTACATATCATGCTTGGTACTCGATTCAGGATACTCTCAACTGAATCTTGGTAATGCTCCGCTTTGTCGGGACACTAAGTCAATTTTGTGACACCCTCTTCACTTTAAGCGGTTCACAACTTAACACCTCATCTACTCCCAAGGTCTAACTATAGCCTATGTATATTCTTTAGGTACCTTCTGTGGTTAAACTTTGCATTCTCCATTCTTAGTTCTTACTCGTTTAAGGTTTTCAGTTAAATCTACCTTCCTTATTTCATCTGCTAACTTTATTATTCATTTTATCTTGGTACTGATGACATGTTCAGATATTTGTGGATAACATTCATCTTTTATCTTTATATCACAGTCATTCTAGATTTGTCATCATTGTTTGAGCATTTCTTAGTTCATATTCTACCCTAGGATTATTTTAGAAATTTATTGTCTAATGTGGACAATTATCATAAACACTTACCTCCCATTAGCAGTAGAGGTATGAAATCATATTTACATCATCAATTCAATACATTTAAAATCATATTCAATGATCACAACAATCAATAATATATATTATATTCAAATAGCAAGACAAAGGAAAAATGATCATTTTATATTTTTCTTTCAAAATTTGTTTCTATCTTTATATTTATGTAGAGGAAGTGAATATAAAAAGGTTTTGAATCTCTGTTTGTCTTAGTTTGGAAAATTTCATTGTAAAAGGATATTTTAGTAATTTTATAAAAAATAATTTTAAGAATCATCTTCTGACTTTGTAAATGTCATAGGAATATCTCCTATTAATAGGAAATACTTATGTTGTGTCTTCCTGGATTTAAATGACCAAAATAACAATAAATTTTAATTTATTAACATAAGGGTATTTTGGTCATTTTGAAGTAAAAATTTATTTTCTAAAGCTTTTCATCATTTTCCAGATTAAAAAGGAATATAATCACTTCAGGCTCTATTTAGAAAACCCTGACTCTATTTTCCCCCTAATTCATACTAGTCAATTTTTAATTTTTACAATTAAGGGGTATTTTAGTAATTTAAGAATATATAGGGTTAATATTACCTAAACCCTTGGGAAATCTGTTTTAGTGCTTAAGTATGGGGTATAGATATTTTTTGTATTATTTTCAAAAATTAAAATAAAGAAAATAACAGAGAAAATTCAAAAATTTTGAACAAGGGTATTTTGGTAATTTTTCCTACCTAGAGGTAAAATGGTAATTTGACCTTTTATTCATCATCTTCCTCCCTCAGTTCTTGGTTTTGGAACGAAATCAAGTTTGAATTTCACCATTCCTTTCGTGTTCCTTCCTGATTGTTTTTTATGCCTAATTTGATCAATTTCAATAGACAATTTCACAAAATTGAAGATTTCTATAAAGAACTTCGAACTGTTCTTCATCCACAAAGAACAGAGATCAGGATTTCACTATCCATTCTATTTCCTATCTTTCTTCTAAAATTCTAATGGTTTTCATACTTGAAATGGTTCGAGCATCCCTGCCAATGGTTTATTTTGCCTTAATCCTACTAATTGGAAAAAAATAAGAGAAATGTGAATTTTCATAACCCAGTTTCTCGAGAATTTTAATTTCAATTCATTTTTGACAATTTTTTTTGCTTTTAGAGTATCATTTTCTCACAAAATCAAATTCACACATAATATAATGTTTCTAGTAATCGAATTGGAAGAAAAGATAATTTCTCCTACCTAAATTTTGAATTTCTGGCGAGTTTGAAAGCTTCTTCGATGTAGCTCCGGCAACGATGTCAAATTCAATTCTTCCCCCTTTTTTCTTCAATAAGTTGGATGAGAGTGAAGCTTTCTTCAGGACGAAGCTATCTGGATGCAAGGATAAGGGAGCGAGATTTGTTTTTGTGGAAAATTGTTCGAAATTTTCTTCTACTCCTTCGTCATCTTCGACCTCTATTATCCCCCTTTTATAGTGTCGTTCAACTTCATTATTCGCTCTATTTTATTCGAACGGTATGGGTGAAGGTCTTGGAGATGGGGACAAAGCAGCAGGTTGGTCAGGACGACGTTGGCAGATAATCGGCTCGAGGTTGAAGGTGGTGACGAGTTGCTTCAATGGCAGTTTATGATCTTAAGGTTAGCTTAAGTAGAATTAAATTGTAGAAATAAACAACGATGAGCTTAACGATTAAATGACAATCCCTGCAATCCACTTAATCTTCGACCCTCATGTTTATTCCTTCAAATCTGTCGCACACCCCTTTTTGTTTTCGCATTTTTTTTCTTATTTAATACAACACCTTATCTTTTATTTTATTTAATTTGTTTTAATGCTACCCTCGTTGGGTAGCTCAGTTGGTTTGAAGACGCATTCTCTCTTCTCTCCCTGTAGGGTCACGGGTTCGAACCTGCACTAGCCTTTTTCCTATTTCCTTTCCCTTTTCTCTTTTTTTTTTCTTTTATTTTTTCTTTCCTTTTCTTTTAATTTTTGTTTTTAATTTTAATAATTCTATTTTTGATTTCTAAATTTTTCCAAAAATCCTAAAAACTCAATTATATTTTTCTCTTACTGTTTAATTTTCTTTTCCCAATTATTTATTTTATTTGTAAAATTTTGATTGTTTCTTTTATCTAAATATTTATTTATATCTAATTATTAAATTTTTATTTTTAATTCCTAAAAATTTAGATCTTGACTTTCTATTTTTCGTTCTTTCCTTCTTTTATTTTTATTTCTATCTAACAAAATAAATCTATTTTTTTATTCAAATTCAAGCTATTTCGTATTGTTTAAATTATTGTTTTAAACTTATCTTTAATTCTTTATTAGACTAATTAAAATCTCTTTGTCTTTGTTTCCATATTATCTTCTAAATAATATTTTCTCATAGAATCCAAAATTCTAAATTCCTATTTTGTCTATACTAAAATATTTTAGTGAAGAAGGTAATTTTTATAATTCAAATTTATAATTTTACTATATCAAAAATAGGATGTTACAACTCGAGGCTTTGCAAACGGTTGACTCATTGTACTTTTGTTGGTCCTTTCAGTGTTGGTCATCTCCTTCTAAGGCACCTAACAATTTTTGGCAATGTGTCATACTTTATTGGAGTTGTGACAAATTGTCGTCTTTTGAGGGCAATTGTAACATCTTGTTTAAAATAAATAAATCATATTAAAAAATAGCCCTAAATTAGAAATTTATAATTTATTTTCAAAATATTTTAGTTTATTTGAAATTTAGTAATTAAATTTAGAAGAAATATGATTTTAAATTTAGGAAATAATTGAGAGTGAAGAGATTATATTTAGTTAAGATTAATGATTTTTAGTGAGATAGTTTTAAATATAAATATATATAAAAGAATATTTTAATTTTGGGAGTGAAAATTACAAAAATAAATAGAAGTATAAGAAAAGAATAGAAATAAGAAGATTTATATTATAAAATAATATGAATTTTAAATTAAAAATTTAAATTTTATAATTAAATATATAGTGAAATAAATAGATTTATAAATAAATATAAACATTTTAGTGGGAGAAAATATAAGAACAGGAAGAGAAAAATATAAAAGGATTTATAGAAATTTTAGAAAAAATTTAGAAATTAAAATAATAAATTTAAAAATATAAAAAGAAAGTAAAAGAAAAAGAAAATTTAGAATAAAAGAAAGGGAAAATAAAGAAAATAAGAAAAAACAGGACTGAGATTTGAATGCAGATCCTATGAGAGGAGAAAAGTGGTGCTGACTAATTGAGCTGGTGGCTTGTAGGTTAAAATAAGGCGTTGGCCCATAATAAGTCAAAGAAAGAAAATAAAAGCAGAAAATGAAAAAGGGGTGGGGCAGATTCAAACCCACGTCCTTTTGGAAAGCACAAAAGAAAGGAGAGGAGATTTGTCAATTATACCGTTAGGCCCACCGTTGGAAAAATAAGCAAATTAATTTGTATTCCTTCTCAAAAAACCTAAACTGCCATTGAAACAGTTGACGAAGTTCTACACCCTCGAGCTCCCAAACCCTGAATCCCTATCAGAGCAATTGCGCGCCCATAACCTATGCCACCTTCTTGCGCCTGCAACCCTAATTAAAATAAGCCAAAATGAGGCGAAGGAACTCTATATATATAGGACTAATTTCGCGAAAGAAGGGAAGAAGAAAATATATAATCGATCATCCAAGTTTGCCTCAAATCTAAAGTTGTTTTGCTAAAATTCATGCCTAGAAAGCTTCGTCATGATCTAAGCTTTCTTCTGGTACGATTTATTAAGCAAAAGGAAGAAAGAATCACAATTTAGCTTAGTCCCTAGAAACCAATCCTAACTCACCAAAAAAGCAAATTTAAGGTAGGAGTTATTTATTCTTCATTTTGATTTTGTGAATTCGTTTTTGACTATATTCACTACATATTAGCACTATAAATTAGTTGAATTGGTTAGGAATTAAGCGAAATCAAATTTGAATTTTCCCCTTGACTGCCATTTACGTTATGCCATTACAAAACATAAGAATTCTTGATTCAAATGGTAGTTAGGCTTCGTTTCGAATTGGATATAATTTCTAGAAGGTAATGAATCAATAATAAACCCAGAACGGTGAAGATTAATGAAAAATTGAAAACGAAGCAGAAGTAGAGGAAGAAGGTGACAAAGGGGGTGAGAATAGTAAAACAGGGCAGTGAAAATAGTAAAACAAGGGGGTAAAAATAGTAAAACAAGGGGAGGGGGAGAATAATAAAGCTAGGAGGTGAGAATAGTAAAACAGGGGAGTGAGAATAGTAAAATAAGGGGGTGAGAATAATAGAACAAGGGGTGTGAATAGCAGTAGAAAAAAAAGTAAAAGAAAGAGGAAGAAGAAAGAAAGAGACAAAAAGGAGAGGGAGGGGGGAGGGAGAAGGAGGAGAGAGAAAAAGGAAAGAGAAAGAAAGAAGGAGAAAGAAAAAGGGAAGAGAAAGTGGAGTGAGAAAGTAGAGGGAAAGTAAAATAAATAGAACAAACTTTATGAAAATAACGGTTTTAGCCTTTTCTTGCTACTCTGCTTATGAATACTGGTATTTTGTCTAAAAAATTTATTTAATTAGTGATATTCTTATTTCTATGCTATATGATGATGTTTATATGTATTTATTGTCTCTATTGATAGTAGAGGAATCCTTATGACTTATGCAACTATCTCAAGTAGACAGTAACTGAGTAAATAACCTTAGGATAAAAAATGAGATATGGAAATATGACAGTTTGAGAAATTTGCTCAGATAGAGGTTGAATGAAACTTGAGTGATGATCAATTAAATGATGTGAGATAAAGTCATCACAAAAATGTTACCTTTGAGCTCAAATTAAGTCCCAAAAAGGAATTGATGAATAGAAGTGGGGATAAAAGATGGATCAAAAAGCTAACGAGTGAGAATTAAGAATGGAGGTTACATTGGTTGACAACAGAAGGTACTTGAGTAATGTACGCAGGCTCTAGTGAGTTCTTAGGGATAAATAAGGTGTCAAGTTGTGAACTACTCGGAGAAAATATGGTGTTACAGAATCGGCTTGGTGTTCTCGACAAAGTGGAGCATTACCAAGATTCAGTTGAGAGTATCCTAGACTAAGTACCAAGTACGATATGTACTCCCGATCTTTGACTCATAATGCCATATCCCCTTGGCAATTTTTGCACATAGACATCCCTGTCATTCTAACGCAAATGTTGTCGGCCAAATTTACTGGAGTTCCTTCTGATACTCTAGCAGCTCCCAACACTCTCATCCCCCTCCAAATCCAAATCCTCGTACAAGCTCAACCCCAGTCAGAACTAATAATCAAGAAGAAATAAAAGAATCATCAAAGGAAGAAGACCCCTCTAAGTGTTTTGATTAGGGAACATGGAGGAAATTATAAGTTTAGATTACACCTAGTGGACCAGTATTTCCATATGTTAGATAAATGTATGAGAACATATGATATTTTGGAATGAAGTTCAAATTGTTGTACTATTCACCTTATAAGGTTATATTCTACAGAGTTGTTAATATTCAATTATATGTTGCCTGGATGACATGATAACGAATAAGTATCCTTAAATTGTAACTCCCTAACATTTAGAGTTTTAAATTTTATCTGATTAATTCACAATCGAAAATAAAAATACTTGGCAAAAAAATTAAAAGTTTATTAAATTAGATAAGCAAAAAGGATGTCACAACAATCCCTCAAATAGTGAGGCCCATTACAATGAAAACACTTGATTGGGTTGCTTGCATCAGGGTGGGGTTTCACACTTATGGAGCTCCTAGTAGATTGACTCTTTTGGCTCGACCTACCACTAGTGTAATGTGGCCTAATATAACGTTTCTGTTGATGCCTAAATGGTTTCCTTTTGTGTCTCTATGGGCCTCTAGATTTCCACTAAGTTTGTCTTGCAGGTGCATCCTCATCATATATCCTGCACTTGCTCATTAAAGTGGGAAAATGAGTTTTGTAGGTATCTTATTGCCTATTTGATGTTTGGTCAAGGCTTATTCTGAAAATGGGAGCAAATTGCTTGCCCATCCTTCGCTCCAAAATACGAGAAAAACTTCAACAGTTTATCAAACTTGGAAACATATTCTCCTACCATTATGCCTCCTTGCTTCAATTCCAATAACTCCGAAGCTTTACACTTGCAAAAATCTTCAGGAAAGTATTTATCAAGGAATTTTTGTCTAAAAGTCAACCATGGGATGGTGTTGCCTACTCTCGGTATCATAGGTTTCATGATATGCCACCAATTTTCTACTTCCAACTAAACATAAAAGTGGAAAATTTTACTTGATGCTCCTCCAAACAAGCCATTGCATAGATGATCTTCTTAATTTGAAATAGAGAGTTTTGATCTCCTTTAATGTCAAAGGAACCATTAAATCTTGGAGGATTGTTCTTTTTGAATGTAGTCAGTCCTCGATATTCTGTTGGTTCTTCGTCCTTGTCCTATGCCATTCTTTCTAGAGTGAGCGTCATTTGTTCTAAGAGTCGTTGTGTGTTATTGTTAGGTGGTCTTCCAGCCATTATCGCTTGAAAAATGACCATAATTAGTTCTCCATTATTTGTATGTTACAACTTAAATTTTTCCACACTAT
The DNA here is from genome assembly GCA_026544285.1 of Pachyrhizus erosus. NCBI lineage: Eukaryota > Viridiplantae > Streptophyta > Magnoliopsida > Fabales > Fabaceae > Pachyrhizus > Pachyrhizus erosus. Next base: position 4,135 of record JAMLFT010000033.1, on the reverse strand, counting down.
GCCTTATAGTGAATGTACAAACATCTTTATCACACAATTTTCACTCAACATTGTTGTTTAAGATGTGCAAGGCTAGATCCAAATAATTTGTTCACGTCGTTGTTGCATGTGATCAACGTGCCATCATACATCTATCTTATACTACCCTTTAAGTAGTGCAAGACCTACACAATTTCACCTACTACACACGATTAGGTTCATACCCTAGTCTTGGTAGGACAAACTACTCTGATACAAACTAATTGCAATGTGCCAAAATTTAGCACAATTTCATATTACTTAATTAAAATACCATATTAAATGAAATTACACTTATTTAATGATTTCCAAGACTTTCTAGCATTCCTACTAAGTTAGGGGAGGGGGAAACAACTTCATATAAAATTCCTAAGTGTCTAGAACATAACAACATATATAAATAAAAGTTATCTTCCTAGTTCAAGAAAAGTTGCACAAAAATCCAATTCTTTTACAGTATTTGGCATTTGTGTTCGAAACTACCAAATAATTAAGCGTAGCAGAAGCATAGTAATTCATTGGTAAATATAGATGTAAATTTCAACTTTGTCTTTAATCAGGATAAAATACATTAGTGTGTCCTTACAATTAACCATCACCAGAAAACAAAATTAGTAGTGTACCAATATATAGATCAAAGATTGTGCAAAAATAAAGTTTTTCAAAAATGGAATTTACAAATGCTCATGTATAAAGGAGTATATGATCTAGTCTACTTATTAGTAGTATCCTAGTTAGAGCATAAGTAAAGCCTAACTATGTACCCTAAGAGTTGTACATCGTTGTCTCCATCTACGTCAATCATTTAGATGGATACTCCTTGATGCATGCTTGACTTCTCAAGTGGATCATTGGAGTATTCAAGGTCCTTTGACTAGTGTAACGACTACTTTTTCATTAAACAAAATATCCAAAACGTAACAATCATTTGATTTCATTACTCAAAAGTTTATATATAATACATTGTTGGTAATACAAAAGGAAAATTTTTTAAGCATCTTCTCTCGGATCTTCCGAAGGATCCTCTTCCTCCGATATGTCAATGCTAGGAGTAGGTCTGGTTATTCTAAACCTAGCATGACCAGTGGAAGAGTTACGTGGTCGTCTCCTTCGGGGGTGAGAGAAGAAACCAGGAGGTGACTCTGATACTCTCGAGGGTTCCACCTGAGTTAAACCGATTGGAAGATCGATTTGCCCGTAGGAAATGAGAGTTAAGGGAGCTGAATGAAAGAAGGTGAAACACACATATCCAGTATATGTATATAATTGATACAATGGGTCTCTAGACCATCGCCCACATAAGGGAGTAACTGACAAATGGAAAGGTGGATGAAATTCCTCAAACATCATCTCCTGAAATGGTTAGTGTAGGAGTTAATCTTCGATCTTAATTTTAATTATATAGTATTAGGGTACCTGACTAATCATATACAAAACATACATATTTATAAATACATCTATTTCATCTCACCGTGGTATGTCCTAGATAAATTTTTATCGATTATAGAGATCCCTTGCTGCCTTATTCACTTCTTTTCACTAGAGGACTTATGCATTCATATTAGCAATTCCATAAGTTGTAACATTTTTGGGTGACAGTCAAGAGTACATATCTCAAGCTGGTACATGGCTTAGATACTCTCTACTGACTTTGGTAATGTTATGCTTTGTCGAGGTTACCAAGCCGACATTGTGACTCCTTAATTTTGGCAGTTCACAAACTTGGTGCCTAAACACCCCAACGGACTTTCACAACCTGCATACATTCCTTAGGTACCTTTTGTAGTCAACCCATTGAATTTCTCCATTCTTTAATCTCACTCTCGATCTATTTATCCATCCTTACTTTAGTCGATCAAGTCTTCTTGGTACTAGATCCCTGAAATCTTTTGATATGAAGATTCTTTGCTTGTTCAATTGGCCATTAATAGATCTGTCTCTAGCCTGAGGGGGATCTCTCTTATTTATGAAGACTTATCGATCTATTTACTTATTGATTTGACATAATGATACATATGTATTATTTGTTTGGTTAACATCAAAGAAGATTGATTAAACATTATTTACATATATACAAGATGTTTGCATTACAAAGATGTTTTTCGTATCAACCATATATTGACATGATTTCCTTTTAAAAAATATTTAGTTCTTTGATATTTACAATCAAGTATGCAATTATTAGGTTAGTTAAGAAATTTGACAGAGTTTTAAATAAGAAAATAGGAAATAATGAGTACAGTTAGATGTAGGGGTATTTTGGTCATTTCCCTCCTGGGAATTTTTGAAATTCTTTAATTTTCCCTTTATGGTGAATTTTAATCTCTATTTGTGACCACAATAATTGTAAAAAGAAAAATCTATTTATCTTTGCAAAAATTGGAAATATATCATATATTGCATTTTTTTAGGGTATTTTGTTCAAAATATTATTTTGAACCCATTTCTAATGGATTTCCTTTAGATAATTTACTAATAAATAAGATATTAGATATTTCCTACTATTTGATTATTTTCTAGACCAAAAATTTCATTTCTTGTAATAAAATTAAATAATTCCAAACTAAGGGCAAAATGGTCATTTTCATAAATAAATTTTATTTCCAATGGTTTTCTGAATAAAAAAAAATTTCACATGTATTAGACAATGTAATGAAAGGTTCTAAAAAGGGTTACTAAGATTTTTCTTCTGAATTAGGTCCAAAAATAATTTCTTATTCAAGTAGAGGTATTTTGGGTATTTTATAAAAATAATTTTTATTTTCACTAATTTTAGAAAAATAATGTCTCTACTCTGTTCTTCCCTTGTTAAATAGTCTTAGGGTGAATTTTTAGAATTTTTAGGGGTCATTTGAGGCCTAAATTACTTAAAACAGTTTTAAAATAAAATAAATGAAATTTTTAAAAGGAAGGGCATTTTGGTAATTTGGTCATCTTCAACCTCTTAAAGGGAATTTTCGAACCAAAAATTTGAATTTGGGGGTTTTTCATTCTGGACCGTTTTAGGTTCTATTAACCTTCCAAAATCATTCCCTGACTTAAAATGATCTTATTCTGAGTTTCAATTGGAACTTAGAGACTCTCTATTGGCTAATTGAAGAAGATTTTTCTCTCGTTCAAAAATGGAAGTTTTATCTTTGATTCCAGTGATTCATGGAGTTTTAGAGCTTGTAATTGAGCAGAAATGAAATATACATAAAATAGAATAGTTTTGTAATTTAAATTAGAAGAAAAGAAGACTCCTCCTACCTTAATTCAAAGCTTGAAATTTTCTTTAATGGAGGCTCGGGTTCTTTGCATTTCTGAGCTCGTTACTTTGATTTCTCCTTCCTAAAATATTTCTAGGTACTATACGAAGCTAATGGGATCAATTTGAAGGATTTTGGTGGATCAGAGAGCAAATTCGAATAAAATTTCTTCTCTGCATTTTCTGAGTTTCCAAGCTCTTGGTTATGGCTATTTATAGCCTCTAGCCACCGCCTACGGTGGTTATTTTTATTCATTTTAGGCCTAAGATAGGTTTGCTGAGTCACGGTGGTTGTAGGTTGAGTTGGGCGGCAGTTTGCAGAGTTTTCAAAACTCGTCAATGACGGTTTGGAAGAAGGTTGAAGAAGATGACTCAAGAGGAAGAGATAAAGGTATTTTAATTCGAGAAATAGTCAACGATGGGCCTAGCGGTCTAATTGGCAAACGACTCTCTTCCTAAACTAAAAGCGCTAAAGGGGCACGGATTCGAATCCCAGCCAGCCCCTTTTGTGTTTTCGTTTTTAATTTTTAATTTAGCCACGTGCCTATGCCTTATATAGATTTTAATTATTGAGAATGCTACCCACGTGGGGTAGCTCAGCTGGTAAAACGCTGCATTTTCTCCTCCAAGTCCTGGGTTCGAATCCGCAACGCCTCTCTTCCTTTCTTTTCTTTTGTTTTCTTCCTTTTCTTTTTCTCTTTCTTTTTCTTTTATTTATTTATTTATTTATTTTGTTTTTCTGTTTTTTATTTTTATAAATTTATTTTTACTTCTAAAAATTCTGAAAAAATTCCCATACCTTATTTTGTTAATTACTTTTATTTCTGTAAATTTAAAAGTGATAAATAAAATAAAAATATATAAATTTTT
>JAMLFT010000032.1:0-73201 GCA_026544285.1 Pachyrhizus erosus | reverse complement strand
TATTTCAATCAGTCAAAATTAATTATTGAAAATATACAAATAATACCAAAAATAACATATTTAAAGTAAATTATAACCGTCTAAATAAATTATATATTTTTTTAAAAAATACAATTTTAAAAGTAAATTAATGAATTGAAAAGTAAAATTAATATTAAAAACAACAAAGATCACTGTTTATAATATATTAAAAATAAAAATAAATGATATATAATTATTTTATGTACATAAAATAATAAATACATTATTTGATTAAATTACACACCTAAAAATATAATTATTTTGATTTAAAATATTTTTTATTGCTTTAATTTTTTTAACTGATAAATTTTATATTGTTAGTCATATCAGTATTAAATTAACTAAAATTAGTAACAAGAATTAAAAAGATCACAAAGAAAATGTCAGTGATCTATAAATAATAAAATAAATTTCAAAGGACCATATCTAGATATTTGCAAAGACCTAAAAGTGTAATTTGTTTTATAAAAGGAGAACTTGTCAATTAAAATTTGTTTTCATAATTGACATGACATTAATGAAGTTTTGGATTTATTTGGGGTCAATATACCGTGTTTCCATGTACAAGAGACAGGTGTTAGAACACCAAATAAAAAAGAGATTAGTTTTTATGTTGTGCATTTGATTGGGTTAGTGAGATTTCCAATCACAACTAAATTTTAAAAGGATGCCACGACTTTTTCTTTTAACTTTATTTTTACGTGAAAACGCATGAACGACTTTGGACTGTCCAAATTTAATGTGTAGCGTGGATAATTTGAGTAAAATCATCTCTTACGATTTTCAAGACAAAAAAAAAAAAAAAAAGAGATGAAAAGTTTGAAAGGAACAAATTAAATTGAAACCTGAAAATTAAAATAAAGTTAAAGAATAACAGATAGCTCACATAAAAAAAAAAAAAAAAAAAAAAAAAAGTAGTTGAGAAAAAGAAATTTTGCCGAATATTGTTGTTATTATTGACGATAAATGCTCAAATAAAAACAACGGATAAGACTAGAGCGACATTTCGTCGTCTTTTATAATAAACTTGACTGGTAATGATATTAGTAAGAGGAATCATCCGTTTATTCCAATTATTTAGTTTTCAAGGGTGGTTGCAGTTGCGAACTACCCACGAAACGTTGCAGAAGAGTGACGTTGAAGAAGATGTTGCGGAATTCCAATTCCAGAAGAGGATTTGGATTGGAAATGGGAAACAATAGGAACGGAATGGTAATGGTAGTGATATACGTTTGTGTTTGCATATTAGCAATTGAGTACGGAGTAAGAGTGACGGAGGCAGAAGAGTATTTCAAACCGTTCAACGTGACCTACGATCACCGCGCTCTTATCCTCGACGGCAAACGCCGCTTCCTCATCTCCGCCGGAATCCACTATCCACGCGCCACTCCTGAGGTCTTTCCTCAAATCAATTTAAATTTAACTCTTCACCATGGATTAACTCACAAACTAACATAACAATAATATGCAATCGCAATTGAACTCAATCATCCAATTATCTCTCTCCTTTTCATTCTTTAACTTTTTTCTCTTTTCCGTTGAGTTAGAGTTGCAAGCTTGTTTGCTCTGTTCTTTTGCTTCTGTTTCAGACTTTCAGTGCCTCCATGAATCTCGTTCTCCTTCGTTCTCAAATGTCAAATTCCTATTTGCGTGTTTGGATTACTTTACTTAGAGCTTTTGAAAATAATAATAATGATAACAATTTGGTTATTATGCTCATCCGACATTTTGCGTTATGGCATTATGAGCTATTAAGCTTGCATTCTTCTGAATTTCTGCTTTGAACGAGTAGAAAATTGAAAATTCTTCTAAAACAAAATCAACAGACTAGCCACAAGTCCACAACTCTTATTACCAGTCTCGTTCAACCTTTTTTCCAAAATGAGGGCTGTGCATCATAGTCAAATAGGATACGAAAGTGTGATGATAAAATTTCTGATGTTAACTTCATGAAATTTGATTTATTACTGTGCCTTACTGTTCATTTGGCACAATTTTAGATGTGGCCTGATTTGATTGCAAAGAGCAAGGAAGGTGGGGCAGATGTGATTGAAACTTATGTTTTCTGGAATGGGCATGAGCCAGTGAGAGGACAGGTGCAGAATTATATTCTTCCCTGCTATTGGGACGGTAGCCTTGTCTTGTTTCCTCAACTGTATATTTGATTTGGATATATATTTATTAATACTGAAATGTTAATTTCCTTTTTCATTTAATGTGCTTGCTCTTGTGCAGTATAATTTTGAAGGGAGATATGATCTTGTGAAGTTTGTGAAGCTAGCTGCATCCCAAGGACTCTATTTCTTTCTTCGTATAGGCCCTTATGCATGTGCCGAGTGGAACTTTGGGTCTCGGCCTTTTCTCATATCATTGTTTGATGTTTCTATTTAGATAAGCAACTTTAAGAGATTACAAGATAGTAGTTAATTAATTATACTTCTAAACGGGAAAAATCCTTATTTGTGTAGTTTCGATGGATTTTTTATGCTATGTTCTAGGATTTATACATTCATATCTAGTTGAAAGTCATTATTGAAATGTTTGGTATGAGTAATAGTTTTCATTTGGTCATCTGCCTTTGATGTCAATAATTATCTTTGTTGTTTTATATATGTCAAATTGGTAGTTAGTAAACTTTTTGGTTTAGACTGTAAATTAGTGGTGGAAAGTAGTGTTAAAATACAATAAAAAAAAAATTCCAACTTTCTACAAAAGAAACTAAAGTGGATGTGGATCAAAATCCAACAAGTGTGTCCTTACACAAAAAACAACGAATTGTGCAAGTTATACCTTAAATATTATAGAGGATTCACACAAGCTTTTAGTTTTAAAGCTGTGCGTGTTATTCCTGTTTTCTAATGATTTGTTGCAAATTTATTTGAATTGTGAATCAGTTTTAAGTTTTTTTTTCACTTTAAGAATAAGTAAACTTATTATAATCTGAAAGAAGTCTCTTTTAAAAAAGAAAAGCCAAAATCAGAATAATCTCTGCTTTGTACAAAGGAAATAAGCACAGACTGTGTACAATGCTGTTAACATAAATTATGTATTTGTCTGTGATCAATACTTGCTGATCTATCCTATTTCTCTATCTGGATATTGCCTGTTTTACAACACCACTGTCTTGATGCTATCCATTCTGTTATCTATTGAAGTCTGTGTATAGTTGAACAAGTATGCATAGGGATTTCAGATTTCACATCCCTGCTACACCTGAAGTTTCATCTGCTTCTTTTATTTTGCTTGTGTATTAGTTTTTTTTTAGCTCTTAAGGGCTTGTAATTCTTGCCCCTAGTTTGCTTATTTCTCTTAAGTAATGCATTTTTTTAAAAAAAGTAGATAAGTATTTTTGACAACTTGTTTGTTGATTTATGAGCTATGTTTGCAGGGGTTTCCCGGTGTGGTTGCGTGATGTCCCTGGTATTGAATTTCGAACAAACAATGCACCTTTCAAGGTGGAATGCTTTGTTGGTTGGCATTACTGTCTTTTGTATTTGTTTTGTACACAGATCTATATCATTTTTTTCTGCATCTCCTTTTCTATTTGTGATTATTCCATTATTCAGTTTATTCAGCATGCTTAGTTTTGAATTACAATGGACATGAGAAATGTTTTGTTCTTGGTTGCATTCATTACTTTATGCAGGAAATTGTGTCGACTTTCCTCCTTTTTTGTGTGGTTTGTGCTTTTTTATATCATATAATGCCCCTCAATGTTTGAGGATACGGGTGGAGTTTTTGTGAACTCTCCTAAAATCTTAGAATAAATTATAACATGCACTTAACTTCCTAATTTTGTATTAACTTCTGATATTTGACTTGGAAAGGATTTCTTCACATGATTTTGATCAACTTATTTTTTAAAACCTAGGAGGAGATGAAGCGCTTTGTCTCCAAGGTGGTGGATCTGATGAGAGAGGAAAGGCTGTTTTCTTGGCAAGGTGGTCCTATAATTTTGTTACAGGTAAGAAGAGAGTGTGGGTTTTGGGCTTTATATGCATTAAAGCCATTAATTAATTTTGTTTTCATCATAATTTGAAGCATATTTGTAGTCCTGCCAGGGTATACAAAATTGGCAATGAAATTATAACTGTCTGTACTCTATTATTTCATCATAATTTGAAGCATATTCGTAGTCCTACTGGGGTATCCAAAATTGGCAATGAAATTACAACTGGCTCTACTCTCTATATTATTTTGCCTTATTTCACTTGTGCTTCTATGCTTAGGTAAGTTTTATTTTTGGTAGGAGTGAACTGCTTTTACCAGATTATGGATAACTGGATATAACACTTTCTCTGGATTTTTCTCTAAATTCTTCAATTTCTATTGGAATCACCGAATGTTATATAATGTGTGATGTACTGCATGTTAGTAAAGGTAGGTCTTAGTCAATATATTAATAGAAATTGTATGTGAGATTTTAGTTGTTGATTTCTATTATATGGTTCATTTTTGTATTGATGTATTCTGAATTTAACTAAGCACGTGACTGAATTTAATCAGATTGAGAATGAATATGGGAACATCGAGAGCTCCTATGGCAAAGGAGGTAAAGATTATGTTAAATGGGCGGCTAGGATGGCTCTGAATCTCGGTGCTGGGGTCCCGTGGGTCATGTGTAGACAACAAGATGCTCCATATGACATTGTAAATTATATTCCTTTCCACTATTGAAAAGAACTGTTATGGGCATTTAGCTATACTTACTAAAACAAAAATGTGTTCAGTTCTCTCTTACAGATTTTGAAAAAATAGCAAAGGGAAATGTAGTTAAAATATTTCATTTTTCAAATATCTAACAATTCAAGTGGTTAATAAATTAATATTGTTGAACACAGATTGATACATGCAATGCATACTACTGTGATGGATTTAAACCAAACTCTCATAACAAACCAACGATGTGGACAGAGAACTGGGATGGATGGTATGAACAAACACATCCTTCAAGGGTATATGTATGACTATATAGTTAATGACAATATAAATACAAGTTTAGGAGTCAATATTATATAAACTGATCATAAACCTTTCAGGTTAGCCAATATATTTGTGTTCTGTACTTCTCTGTCTGTGTGCTTCTGTGTGTAATTGCATACACCTATGTGTGTTGAACTGTTGATACTTGATAAGAAATAGAAGGTAAAAAAAATAATGTGCTGAGGGCTGATTTGTTATTTGGCTGTCGTGATAAATATTTTTATTGCTCCCAATTGACTTTGAAAGGTATACACAATGGGGTGAAAGATTGCCTCATAGACCTGTTGAAGACCTTGCTTTTGCAGTTGCACGTTTTTTCCAACGTGGAGGAAGCTTTCAAAATTATTACATGGTATGATAGTTGAAGTTTTTTTTTTTTTTGGACTTTTGGACTAACTGTTCACTTTTGGCTTCTTTGCTATTCTAAGCTAATGTTTATCTCATGGAGGATCTTGTCCAATGCTTGTATTGGAGGGGTTTAATATATTGATGTTCTTTTGAGTTTTGCCACATTTTGTTCTCTATTCTCTTGCTTCTGCTTTACTATTTTCTTGTCTTTCATTAATAAAATTGCTTTTTATTTTATATATCAAATTGAAACTCTATCATAAGATGTGCATGGCCACTATCATTTTACAAGCATAAAAGATCTTCAGTCTTGTTACTGAAAATAAAGAATAAAAGCTTATTAAAAATTGAACAGGAAAAAAAAAGGAAAATTTTGGATAGGTAGAAACAAATATAGGACTTGCTGGAGGGATGCCTTGGAGAGGTAATATACAACAGCAGAGTAAATACATCCTCGCAGGATGGAACAATGCAAGTAGTTTGTTGTATGCCTTGATTAGCTATTGTTTAAAATCACTTTCTATACTGCCTAAGGTAACCATGAATACACATAGAACTAGTAATGTATTAGAAAAGATGTTTGTTACTAAAATTGTGATTAGAGGTACATGTATTAACGACTCATGGTGGGTTAGATAGTGAAAGAAGCATTCTAAAAAATCCACCATTGGCATCAAAAGTCCTTACTATTCTCCTCAAGCAAGGGGACAGACGAAAAGATTCCTGCTGTTAACCAGAAGGATAGCATCTCTGTTACCTCTATTGTTGGATGCTTGTGAAAATGAAGATTTCAGACATTGGTATTTGAAATATAGAAATCTTTTATCGGGGACTCATGAAAAAATAAAAAAATTATAAGATGAGGGAAAGTCTCTTGAAAAGATGAACCACTTATGTATCCTCTCAAAATCTGATTCAAGACCATTGCCTACTTCTAAAGTGACCAGGAAAGTGAAGGAATCTATATTAAACATTACTGGAGGTCTTTATGTCATTGATGCGATAAATGTCTTATTTTATTTTAGTATTTTATAGGATGCCTTGTTGGAGAAGACACACCTGTTCACACATAATGATGGGAGAATACACAATAAAATAAAAGGACAACACCATAAGGAAATAAGAAAAAGATCAAATAGATTTATTTAACGTGATTCTGCTATTCATGCCTATGTCCACACCACTTTGTTTTGTACTTCCATTTATTTGTTTGTGGTAATTTATTTTCAATGAAAAACAAACTTAAAGCTCAGTGTGGTGATATCTTCTAATTGCCACTTTTCTTTATATATCTAAGAATTATTTAGAATGAATGTATATGTATTATACAAGGTTTATCTATATCTGGTGTATATTTTAGTCTGTGCAGATGAGTATCTGTAACCCTGATCTTGACAAGCCCTTTTCTGTTACAGTATTTTGGCGGAACAAATTTTGGCCGCACTGCAGGGGGACCTTTGCAAATTACAAGTTATGATTATGATGCTCCAATTGATGAGTATGGTATGTAGAAGAATAACAATAAGACTGTTGTTTAGATTGTAGCTAATGGATTCATATAGGCTATAGCAGTTGACATGGTTGATGACACTTGATGTACCTTGTTTTTCTAGGGCTACTACATGAGCCAAAATGGGGTCACTTGAAAGATTTACATGCTGCTTTGAAGCTTTGTGAGCCTGCCCTGGCGGCCACTGACTCACCAACATATATAAAATTGGGTCCAAAGCAGGAGGTTTGAGCCTAGCCTGAAATAGATATTTCATAAAATTTTCGAGCATTATGGTTGATTACATTTAATATTTTATTGGTAGTTACAGTCAGACCTACTCTCCTAAAGCTTAAACTATTAGTTAATGGCTCACTAATGGCTTTTATCTCTACTACTAAGTCTTTTTTATGCAAGTCCCTTTGGGCTTGAAGAGTATACAATGCATAGGCCATTTTACCATCTGCTGAAATTCAACTTATAAGGGTAGCAATGATTGAACTCCTGATCATCATACAGTCTCTCATACCATATTAGGAACCAACTCTCCTAAAAGCTTAAATTATTAGAAGGCTCATGGATGCCTTTACATCTCCAGTAGTCACCTTGATTTTCTGATCTTATCAAAATAGTCATGGCTTGGGATGCAACCCTAAAATAACAATTCAACCATCCGTGGTTCATACCTATAGAGACACTCGTTCTCTCCAAATAACCACAACACAAATGCCCAAAAGTCCAATTTCTCCACCTCAATCCAAAGCATTTTCTCCAAAACACTCCTACTCATAGGATCATAAGCTTTCTGAAATCTAACTTAAAAACCCAACCTTGTTTCCTCTGGACATCATCTACTACCCTTTTAGCAATGAGAGCATTATCAAGAATTTGTCTTGTAATAAAAGATAAACTGATTCTCAGAAATAGCATCTGAAAGGGTTTCACTTAATGTAGAAAAAAATCCTTACCTTTGACTGACCTATCCCTTTTTTTTGGTTCACACAAACTGTGAGCACAAGCAGGATCATAATCTGTTAAATCCTTAACTGATTTGCAGTTTTGCACTCAGCTAGCTCATTTATATATATATAAAAGAATAAATCCAGCTTATAGTTACAAGAAGTCAAGAACTATAATTATTAGGAATACAACTATTCCCTATAATCCTCGTGATCCCAATGATTACCTATTCCTACTATTTCCAAAACTACACTTATTACTTTTATCATTCCCAACATTTGTATTCAATCTTTTCATGCTGAAGTAGACATTCACGATGTATGTATATTACCTAATGAGAATACTTGTGTATATTTATTACACTATGTCTTCACAAGCACATGTAGCCAATCCCACTTTGTGGGATAAGGTTTGGTTGTTGTACGGAAAATTATATGGGTGATTTTTTCTCTTTTTTTCTGAATCACTTTTGTTCTTCAATTTCAGGCACACGTGTACCAAGCAAATGCTCAATCTCCAAGCATGTGCTCAGCATTTCTTGCCAACATTGATGAACGGAAAGAGGCAACTGTAACCTTTCGCGGTCAAAGATACACCGTACCACCATGGTCTGTGAGTGTATTGCCAGATTGCAGAAATACAGCTTTCAATACTGCCAAGGTTGGTTTATGAAGCAGGTCTTTTTGGGGCTGCAATTAAATCATAAGGTCATGTGACTTCTTTTAAGTGGTCATGTGATCATTAAATAACTTGGATCCTAATCTCCCATGTCTAGTTAGATTAAAGTAAATGGACTAAACTGTATATTTCAACGTAAGAGAAGAGAGATAATACTTGTATCTATCGGGAAAGGGGAGTGCAGTTTAGCATATTAAAAATAGATGTTTGGAGATGTCTTAGGTTATGGATCTTTTTATTGAACGCTTCTTGAATGAAGTGAAAATCTAGATTTTTCAGCTAGAAACTGCTTCTTCTGCCTCTTTTGTTGCATTGAGTCCCCCCTCCCCTTCTTTTTTGGTGGCATTATGTACAATTTTATTTTTTTAGCTGACAGTTCTTTTGGGGGATCTCCTTGATGAATTATAGTGATTTGATAGCACCCTTGATTAAATAAATTTTGGTATCACCTTTTTGTTTGGTTGTTTTGCATTTTGGCTGTTAAAGTGAAATCCTTGTCTATTCTTTTTTGCAAGGTGTTCATGTGAAAATACTCCTTGCTAGACTTCTTATAGGAGTGTTATATTATTTTGGGTTTATCTGAAACATTCTTCTTTAAATTTCCACAGGTTAGAGCACAAACTTCTGTCAAACTGGTAGAGCTTGATTTGCCAACTGCCTCTAATATTTTCCCAGCCCAGCAATTGAGGCACCAGAATGGCATGTACTACATCTCAAAGTCTTGGATGACTACAAAAGAGCCACTTAATATATGGAGTAAGAGCAATTTCACTGTAGAAGGTATACGGGAGCACTTAAAAGTAACGAAAGATCAATCTGATTATCTTTGGTATTCGACCAGGTAATTATGCACTTCTGAATGCCCTGCAGTGGTAACTCATATGCACATAAGATATTTTGTGGCTTGTATCACTTTTAGTTTCTGATACATGTGGTATGTTAGATCATGCTTACTTATATAAAAAAATGGATGGCTTTTATTGATGTTTACAGAGAGAATTTAGAAAAGAAAAAAAAAACCTGTATTATTGATGATACAAAAAATAAATGTGTTAATCTGAATGAGGAGATATAGATAGGTATTTATAAGTATCTGGATACAGCTGTCATAGTCCCAGCTGTATGACTAGCTCTGTAACAACCTAACCACCTGAGTGACAGATAAGACAGTTCTCTGTACAATACTCACAGCTTTACTTGTTATCTGTCTTCTTTTATACAAGAGGAATTCATTCATCTTTAGGTTCCTAGGACCAACTTTCTTGAAAGATTATGCTTTTAGGTGAAAGGTTACAAAGTGTTGAAGTGACAATGCACAGCACAGGCACACACTATCATCTTAAATTTAACTTTCTTGTTAGTGTAAGTGACAAACTCCTAACTGCTTGGTTGTAGAATATTACAATTTCGAGGACCAACTTTGCTAAATGCTTAAGATAGGTGAAGGATGGTGAATGATTTTATATCTAACAAAAGAAACATGAAAGATTACGTAGAAGAAGATATCCTCCATATCAAAATTAAAAAGAAAAGATATAAGATGCAGGCGATGGCTAGGTGGGAGACAATATTAGGTCTCCCACCGTGAGAAAGTTAATTAGAACTATTAGATATTTTAAATTTTAAATGAATGGTTACGATTTATTATTCTTTTTTCTTTCTTTTTTTTCTATCTTCCACAAATTAACCCTGGAACCGTAATGCTCCTCCTTCGCTCAGACTCTCACCTCCTAATCTTCCTCCAACTGTAAGGCCCACCATTTTCCTTTCCACCTTGCCACCCCCTTCCGACAAATCTTTGCAGAGATTGACTCTCACACTCTTCATCTTCTTTGTTGATGGCCCCTTTTGTCTTCCTCGTCGGTTGTTGTGGTTATTGCGGTGGGAATTTGTGGGCGGTGATGGAGGTGCGATGGCGAGAAGGGAAGGGAAGATAGGGGGAAGAAAAGAAGGGATGGAAAGATAGAGCGGTGATGGAGGTGCGATGGTGAATCAAATATTTGTTTGTTGCAAGCTTCGCATATACGATTCAGTTTCAGATTTTCTTGACCCCGTTCTGATTTGTGATTTCTAATTTGTTTGCATTAGTCTTTAACCAAAAGGGAAGATTGATCGATTTCTATTTGATTCTGACTTTGCTTGCGTTCGTGTTTTTTTTACTTGGTTTTGACTGTTTTTGGGTTGCTCACTATGAACGATGAACGAAGCTGTGTCTTGAGGCAACCACAGTGGTGGCGGCAGTGGCTTCAAACAGAGGAAAAGGAATAAGACAGAGGGGTAAATCGGGTAAAGGGGAAAAAAAGATAAAAAAGAAAATGAAAAACATAAAAAAATCTGAATCATTAATTTAAAAATAAAAAAATCTAACGGTCCTAATTAATTTTCCCATGGTGAGAGACCTGATATTATCCCCCACCCTAGCCAGCCATAAGATGCATCAAAAGACGTCAAAACTCAAAACTAAAGAGCTCCACAGTTTTCCCTTTGTACATCTGCTAAAGGAATTCCATAGAAGAAACCATGTTCTGAATTCCATAAAGCTGCAATGAAATAAAACACATTCCTCAAAAGTACTTTTAAATATTGATTCAATGGTTGTCTAATTGAATTTTCATTAATGTATGTGTGTAATGCAGAATATATGTTTCAGATGGTGACATCTTGTTTTGGGAGGAAAATGATGTCCATCCAAAACTTACTATAGATGAGTTCCGTGACATATTGCGTGTATTTGTCAATGGCCAGCTTATAGGTAATTGATCTTATAATATTAATCATATATATATGCTGTATTTGCAGATGAGCAAGTTTCTGTTTTTTTTGTTCCTTAAATTAATGGATGTTCTATTATGAATAATGTGCATTTTATCATGTAGTTGCCTTGGCAAGACTCTTTAACGTGTTGCATTTTCTGCTTGAAGTTGTAATGTTTAAGAAATAGCGCTTGTGATCTATGATAATGTTTGTCTGACAATTAAGAGGAATTATATTATTATGTGAATCTTGGTTAATTTTGTGTTCATTTCAGATCTTTGGACTTTTTGTTTCTGTTTTCTATTGACTAAGACTATCCCTTTGAATCTGTCTTTTGTTATAAATGTTAGCATGTGTTAAATTTATGGGGATACTTTAGTTACCAAAAGAATTGTACTTCAAATTTACAGAAATTTTGAGTTTCTTATGTAATTTTAACATCTCTAAAATTATAAACTATTGTTCGGAGTATATAATCAAACAGTCTAGGAACATGAATAAAAAACAATCTATATCATTTCAATGCTAAAATATTTATTACAGCCCAAAATATATTCAATCCTAATCTTTACAGTACAGCTGCAAAATGCCCAAAATTTCAAAATATAGCCGAAGTGGTCACCTTAGGAACAATCTACTGGGAAGGATCACAGCGCCTAGTGACCTGCAACTCGTCTTTGTAGTGTTTTGGGTAAATAAATGAGAGACACACAACTCGTCAAAGGTATAACAACCACAATGATGAGAAGGGGAAAAAATAACACACAAGTGCTTTATTCCTTTCAAAACCAAGTTATAAATATTTTAAAATGAAGATAATTAATCTAAATAAAATCAATATAATATAAGAACAAAAAAGTTTAAAATTAACTGATGTAAATATAATGACATTTACGTTACATAAGCAAGATAAAATTCTTATGGAAAAAATGAAATATAACAATTTGTAAAATGTATAAAAATTGAAGAGTTGAACACTAAAAGGGTCACAAAATATGAGGCGTCTCCAGCCTTCTCCCGAAAGACAGTCTCTCCCCTAAAGGGTAGCTTTATTTAACAGACAACTGACAACCCTTTCTTCTCCCAAATCAATTCACATCATATATCATATCAAAACATGTCGTTTCATTGAGGGGTACTCTCTCATTGATAGTTCTTGTCTTGCACCGGTGGCTTCATCCAACAGTTGGACCTCTCTTTCTAGGTGCATAAAAGCCATTACTCCCCAATAACGACTATGAAATTACAACATAGATCCCCCAAAAATATAAATCATAAAATATTCTCCGTTCACATCAAATTTATTGCAAATGATCAAAGTATCAATCTAATAGGTTTCATAACCAGATGCCATTCTACATCTTTGAAGTAATTTTTCCTTTCACAGTTTGTATATATAATCATGTCATTCAAACTAAATATCAGTAACATCAGCATTTATGTGTAATCAAATAAGATATAAAAACTTGTTTCCCCACATAAAAGATAGTAAATGATATTAATGTGATATAATAATTAAAATAGGAACAATATAAATAACAGAAGCACTTCATCATGATTATTATCCTCTCACAACATTGAAGAACTAAATCACTCTCTAGAGAACTCCATAACAGCAAGTTAGTATTCCATGAATCTGAATTATCCATCTAAAATATACCTTTCCAAGATGAAAAAATGCTAAGAATATATTCCGTCAAATTTGTGGATTGTGGGTATACCTCAGCCCAGATAATAAATTTTCAAGGAGTAGATAGTGTCCTTCTCTCCTTAAAGCACTATCCTTAACTCTAGACAATGGGTGCTTTTTTCTCGAATCAAAGCATCAGTTATATCATAATTGTTGTGCTTTAGAGATTTAATATTTATTTCTTGTCTATATTTTCATATAGTTTCATTTCTTTTCCAAGTGAAGGTAATGTTGTTGGTCATTGGATCAAGGCAATCCAGACTCTTCAATTTCTCCCAGGATACAATGATTTAACACTGTTAACTCAAACAGTGGGTTTGCAGGTGAAATTCCTAGTATATTTCTAACATGTATCCTTATGTATAATGCCATAACCTTAAATTATTTAAAGTCTCTATTTTGCGTGTATACTGTGTTGTGTACGTATTTGGCAATTGTGTAAAATTTCATAATTCATATTGTTATGGCCTTTGATCAATCAAATTTGGTTGCGGAAGTAGTTCCTTTTGATAAGATGTATATTACTAATGGCAAAACAAGAATTAAAGAACGCAATGTCAATTATTATGCCCATGTAATATTATTCTTGGATAAATCAATAATATAATGTGTTGGAAGTTACTGCTACCTGTTGTATGGCAGTTTCTTATGTTTGAATAATTCTATAATTGCTTTTTCTTAGGGTGATCAATTTAAAGCAGTTATTTCTGTAAGTATATGAACTAGTCTGCAGTAAAAGGAAAGGATTATGTAGGAATTTTCCAAATAGTTCTTGAGAAATTTTTACTCTGGAAGATTGTTGGGTTTGTTAATAAAATAGGATACATAGGATGAACCGATGAAGTGAGAAATCTGGTGATTTACAACCAGGCTTTAGTATTAAAGACCCTATAACCAGAACTAAGGGACTATAGTCTTGCCATATCAAATTGGTATCAAAGCCTAGTTGATATGGGAGATTGGTGTTATTTTCAGCAACAATTTGAGTCTTTTCTCAAGTTTGTATGAGGAAAATCATGCAAGAGACCATCTTGAAAGAGAGCAAGACCTTGCAACAATGGCTGCACAACAATAAGAACTAGTCAGACAGTTAAAGGAAATACCAAGGAGATGTTGGGAAGTACCACATTGCTTGCCTCAATTTTTGGGGTGCAGTTTATATATCTATTGGTTCACTTAATGTCAACTGGTTTTGAGAGGGAATCTAACATGGTATCAGAGTCTATAGTCTATCTTAGTGAATCACCTATTCCGGTTGGCTTGCCTGTTCTGGCAGGCATCTGTGGAGGGGGTGTTGAGAAGTCTGACATTGCTTGCTTCAATTCTTGGGGTGCAGCTTATATATCTATTGCACAACTTCACTTATTGCCAATTGGTTTTGAGATGAAATCTAAAAGGCCCAAAGGACGAGTTGATGGAGTAGAGTGAAATGTCAACAAAGACATGTGAAAAGAGGGTTGAGGGGAAAGATGCCAGCTGCATCCCCAACCATTCCAAAATATTGTTTAGCACTGCCTGTCATCTAACTCTCAAGCAAAGGATATAGACTCTCTCCACTACTTGAGAATTGAACTTACTCAATTTGACATAGGTATAGTCATTACTTAGCAAAAATAAGCATTGTATATGCTTTCAGACACTGATGTTGGACTCTTGTCCTAGTGATACACCCATGGATCCCAATTCCAAACTACTGTCAAACCAAGGGGAGCCCTTGAAAGACCCTGACAGATATAGACATCTTGCTGGGGAGCTTAACTATCTAACAGATATCAGGCCAAATATTACTTTTATTGGAAATGTAGTCAGCTAGTTTTTAAATATCCAAGGTGATAGATGTGATGATAGACATTGAGATGTTGTGGTTCACATTCATAGATTCAGTAAAAAATGCACTAGGAAAAGGGTTACTCTATGAAAACAAAGCTACTACTAAAATTTTTGGCTATTTTGATGCTGATTGGGTAGGTGCACTTTTAGATAGGAGCTCAACACTTTAGTTGTGTGTCTCTGTGGAGTCAACTTAGTCTCACAAGGAGTACGTAAAACATAGTAACTAGATCCAGCATAGTTGAGTATCATGCTATGGCAGCAACTTGTGACTCATATAGGATATAGGCAAAGCAGTAATTCTAGTAGATAAAACTGGGAGATGCTTAGGAAATAAAATTTTGTGGCAGCCAAGCTGCTTACATATTGCCTCCAACCCACTTTTTTATCAAACTATAAAAAAAAAAAAAACTAATGCACCTCAGTGCCCGGAGGCTTCTCCATATGCGAAGGTACAGGGGAGGGTCATTGTATGCAGCCTTACCTTTGCATATATAGAAATTTTTCTATAATTTTAAACCACAAAAAATACCCATGAAGAGGAGGTTCAAATATGGATATTTACCTGCAAAAATTATGGGAATGAATGCAAGTTTGGGTACCTTACTACCTAACCTGTCACATACTCGCATCTCACAAAATAAACTAATTTTATTAAATCACTATATATATAACAAGTATTATCCAAAATCACTATATAATTTTTAAAAAAAAACCTGGTATTTCATCTTTACAAATCCTTACATATAATGTATCAATATTAAAGTATGATTTTTGTTTACATATCTTGGAGAGTGCAAGCACTAGATTTGCAAGCTTATAAATTGGCTTTTTCAAAAATTTGTTGGACTTGAATTTATTTAAACTACATTCTTCCTGTTACAAGTACTGGACATACATTATGTTTTGTGATTAATTTATTATGTTGGATTTAGATTTCGTTAAATATTTATTTGTTATGTTTTATAATTAGGATATCAAATAACAGTTTTTGTTTAACTAAAGTGTGGGTAATGGGTCTAGGTATGGGTATCTGGGTACACATAGGGTACGAGGATGGGCATCAAATTGTTACCCACGTTGATTTGGGTCTGGAGACAAATATTTTTTTAAAATACAGGCATAAATTTATAGTACCCCACCACCACCCATGCATTGTCACACCTAGTTTCAGAAACGTTTAAGCTTCTTCTGTAACTGTTAGCATTTAGATCTAAGTCTGTAGTTAGTTAGCTGCTGTAACTGAAATCCCTAATTGTACCACAGACTCTGTAATTGTAAGAACTAAACACTGAGATCATCAAAATATCAACTACACAGATTCTAAGAAACTCTCTCTCTCAATTTCTTACATTTTCCTTTGTTTTAGTAGTAGTAGAAAACATTAACGACATTCATTGCAGTTTATTAGAATTTGGACTTAGGGTCTAACTCCACCCCCACAAAACCCAGCTTGAAAGGTGAGATTTGTCCAAGTTTTATAACCATTACTTAAGTTTTATCTCTAGTCAATGTAGTACTATATCCAACCCTCACACCTATAACAATCAAGGTGCATGAGACCACAAATTAAGGTGGGCCAAGGGTGTCCACAATTAAGGCAGCTTTCAAACACAGCTTTTAACTGATACCCATATAGTTAAATTATTTTATTTATTTGTTAGACTCTCGTCCATTAGTGAATTGATGACAAAGGATTATCCAATGTATTCACATTAATATGAACAGCATATTCTTTTCCATCTGTATGCTTTGTGACTTTTATATCTATTCTCTTATACTTCTCTCAACTTACTCTCCTATCAAACAATTGAGGGATAAAGATTACTGACTATACATATATTCTCATTTGAAACAATGTTACAGAATTATGGTGCATTTCTCGAGAAGGATGGAGCAGGGATTAGAGGTACAATAAAGATCACTGGATTCAAAAATGGAGATATAGATCTTTCAAAATCGTTATGGACGTATCAGGTATGTATATAATATTTAAACTGTAATCTGATCTAAAAGAACATGAGTTATTAGCTGGTTTTTACAGGAAAATACTATTAGATGTACAGTTAGTACAAAAACGGTAAATACACAAGCCCAATAAAAGTGTTTTCTCTTTTTCTTGTTGTCTACATGGTACCTTCTTGAATCTGGACATATTACAATTGGCCTTCTGAATTCAAATGACCAGCTAGCAAACATTTTCTAGGGTGAGTCAATCAGTACACAGTGTAAGTACTAGGTATACTTCAGCTGCACTCTCTTTGTAAATAAACCTGTGTAGTTAGCATAAATATTGTAAGTACACAAGTCGGACACTTGTGTATTTCCATTCAAAGGGTTTTCTCTCTCTTTCATTCCCTCCAATGTGTGTGTGTGTGTTCTGTGATATGGGTACTCATTTCTGGTATTTTGGCTTTTAAACGTTTAAAATAATTACGTTCAGCAACAAAGAACACATTTCAATTTTTTTTGTTAAAAAAAAAAAGAAAAAATTTTGTTGAAGTAAATAAGAACTACAAAATGATGAATACAGTAATTATTGATTATATGCAATCCTTCAGGGTTTGATTTTGAGCTATTTGGAAATTCACAGTTTAGATCTTTAGGTCTTACAATATCTGTGAGCAAATGAGAGAGGAATTTTTTCTCAATGTGCTTGAGTGTTTTTTCCACTCAGCAGATTGGACTTATTTGTATTCAAGAGTATGCCAAAACAATTTGCAAGAGAACACTGAAGATACCACTCCTTCCTAAGATGCATTGGACCTAACTACACTAGAAAAATTCTGATGGCAGGAAGAAAAATCGCCAGAAAAGTTCTTACAGTGAGCAGAAAAGTTGTTGGAAATTCCGATGACCACTGGAAATGTTGCTGGAAAATTCCAGTTGAATTTTTGGACGTCTGAGAGCATCAAGAGCCCAATCAGACCTTCTACAGAGACTGCTTTTTTGCAGAAGCACAGCCCCCTCTTAGATTGGGATCTTTAATACCATGTGGGAAAATGAGGGGGAAAAAAAACATTCTCAATGTGATGTTTCTTCCCAGCAGAATGGACTTGTTTAATACCACTACTTCCTAAGATGCATTGAACCTAGCTATACCAAGTATTTAGGCTACTTGCTAAAATAAACATTAAAAATGCTCCTATCTCCTAAAATATTTCTATTTCCATTTCCAACAATATCTTATTTCATATAAGTTGGATTGAGATTCTATTTTCCTGTATAAAATAGTCTTTTGAATCTAAAGTTTGGGTTGCATGCCCGTGAAGGAATAGGTTGTTTAATTTGCCTATTTGAGGTTTTTTTTTGTCTTTATGGATTTCAACCTTGTCATGGTAATTTAAGGATATAAATTTGAAACAAAAATTATTGGTTTTGATTCTTTGTTCGATGTGAGTTGGTCATTCTAGTTCTGTCTTCACTCCAAAGAAACTTAAAATGCTGCTTTAATGGTGGGTCTCGGTTTCATTATCTTTATTATAAGTTTATTTACTTGTTCTATAATTTTCATTTTCATGTCATCACTTTCTATACTTGTGGGATTGTACATTTTATAGTCTAAGGATTTTGAAAATTCTAACTCTATTTTGTTCATTTCTATCCCAGGTTGGGCTTCAGGGTGAGTTTTTTAAATATTACAATGAAGAGAATGAAAATTCAGAATGGGTAGAATTAGCCCCTGATGCAATCCCATCCCCATTTACATGGTACAAGGTAACTTTGAGTTGTTGAAGTGATTTCTATGGAAACTGTTATACAGTGAAAGAAAATAGAAAAGGAAAGAGCCTATAAGTTATTTACGTTGATTTTGTTATAAATATAAAATCACTCATGAACCTCCATAAGAGCTTAAGCTTATGAGAAATTTGGTTCTTGACATGGTATTATCACCTCCATGATCAAGTTAGAAGTTTGATACTAGTTGCCCTCTTTTTTTCTACATAAAGCTCAATTTAAGCATGTCAGAATATCTGCAAAATATTTATAAAATGATTAGAATAATTTATGTTATACCAATATTTGTGTTACTTAAATTTTAGGTGTCTTAGCTTGTTAGGAATTTTACTTTTCATAGAGATTTTGTCTTATCTTTAGTAAGTTATTCCTTATTTAATTAGAATTTGGAGTCTAGTATTAGTATAAATAGGACTGCTTGGTTAGTATTTTGTTTCATTTCAAAATACTTGATAATATTATTTAAAGTCTTCTTTCTCTCTCTATCATATTTCTTTAACAAAATCCTATCATTTCAACAAAGCACAAGGTAAAATTACCATGTGTTGTCCATGCTTCAAGTCCAACGTGTCAAGACATTTTGACTTCTTGATTTTTTAGATTCTGTTCTCATCCATAAATTGTACAGGCTCATTTATATCCATTAGTGGCACAAAAATTATAATTCCCAATTTGTACATCCTAAATTAGGAAATCTAATTACATACTATGAATGACCTGATTCATATTCCTAATATATACAGCATATAAATAGGAAACAATAATGATGACTAGTTCCCTTATTGACATCCCCCCTCAAATTGACATGGTTGGTCAAGAAGCATCAATTTGTTGATAACTGATGACGTTGACAAGGAACAACTTTGGTAAAGATATCCATAAGCTGAAGTTTCAAGGTGACATGAGGATGAGAGACAACTTGGTTCTCCAATGCCTCCCAAATAGCCGTATAGAATGACAATCTGTCTCGATATGTTCTGTGCACTCATGAAAAACTAGATTAGCAGCAATTTGAATTGCACTAGTATTGTTGGCATAGAAACTTGTTGCAGCTGTTTGAGACAATCCAAGCGCAGCCAAAAGCCCACAAATCCAATAATTTCAGCACAAGCTGTAGACACAGCCAGATACTCAGATTGAGTGGAGGACTTAAGAGGCATGAGACTGCTTTTTACTTATCCATGAAATTAACACAGGACCAAGAAACAGGCACCATTTATGTTTTCAAAAAATTTCCTATAGCAGACAGATTCATGAGCGATAGAGTTTAGGGTCAATGAACAAGATGATTATAAATTTATCCACATGCTGAAGTTCTTTAAGGAAAACAGATGATTTGGAATATCTTATATATGCCCAGGACAATTTAAGTAAAATTTTGCAAGAGTAAATAAATGTTTGGATAGGCTAGTTAGTGAGGGCAGGCTATTTGATGAGTAGCAGGTTATGAAAGCTTCTTCAAATGATGTTTATGATGAAATCTTTGAAGGGAGAAATTAAGCGGAGACAGAATAAGATACTACTAAAAGACTTCTAACCCTGACATTCTAACAGAAAATATTAGATCTTTCAAACTAATTTTGAATTTTTTCTATCCAGTTTAGAGGATCTGGGAGTGGAAAGAGTAGGGCATTATGAATTGTGCTTTTTGCTGGAGTTTAGTCTATTTAGATAGATTCAACTCAAGAAAGTTTATTCATAGATGTCATCTTCATTTTGTGGATAGACTTGCTTTCTTATCCTACCTGAGGTCAAAGTCTTTCTGACAAGGTTTCCATGTCTGATGTTCAAAGAATTATTTACTCTATTTTGACCTGATGTAGTTCCTTTTTTTAATATTTTGTGGTGTTTTAGGAAGAATCGTGGTCCTCCTGCATTTTACATTATAAGAAAAATCAAATGTATTAGGTTCTTCTTGCTCAGTTACACAATTCTATAGATGTTTGTTCTGTGTTGCTTCCGAAATTGTTCCATTATCTAATTATTGTAGTTATTATGCCCAACGCAAAACTACAGAGTGAATGAATCTAAAATCATGATATCACAACTGAGATTGCGTGAAGGTGCTATTAAGCCCTCTGGTCATTCTTTCCCAATGCTTTTGTTATCACAACACAGCAATGTAACAGTAACACGTATTTATTTTAAGCAGACATACTTTGATGTCCCTGGTGGCATAGATCCGGTTGCTCTTGACTTGAAAAGCATGGGGAAAGGTCAGACTTGGGTGAATGGTCAACATATAGGAAGATACTGGACTCGTGTTTCCCCAAAAAGTGGATGTGAACAAGACTGCAATTATCGTGGAGCATATAATTCTGACAAGTGTTTAACAAATTGTGGAAAACCAACCCAAACCTTGTATGTAGTCTCAAAGTAGCTAAACCTGTCAGTTTGATGATTTCATGACTCCAAAAGACTTTATCGATGAATTATGAAGTCACTCAAAGCATCATTTATCTCCTGTTGATTTACAACTTTATGTACAATATTGTACTAGAAAAACTTTAAATTCTCCTAACCAATCCTATTAATCCTACTAATTACTAAATGAGGAAAATATTGAATTTTTTTATACTCCTATGATAATTAAATACATCAGCTTTTTAATTTAATACTTTCTTCATTAAGTATTAGAAGGATTATTAGAAAGATGATAAATGTTAGGGACATTCTCTCAAGCACTTTCTTTTCAACATTCTCCGTGTGATTCACTGAAATTTATTAAAAATCACAAATTTTGAAAAGTTTCACTTCTCATTTAATGATTCTCTCTCAGTTTAAAGGTAGAACCCACTAAAACTGGTAATTTCTAAAAAACTTCAATCAATCATAGAGTGTCAGAAAGAAAGTGTCCAAGAGAGTATCCCTAGCATTCCTTATAGAAAGATTTTTTAGGAGAATACAGCATAACTTATTGTACTATCATACTGGACATAAATATCATTGCAATTTACTGAACTTTTGGGTTATTGGTCAATCTCCAGGTACCATGTGCCACGATCATGGTTGAGAGAAACAAACAATTTACTTGTTATCTTGGAGGAAACAGGAGGAAATCCGTTTAGGATTTCTGTCAAGTTACATTCGTCCAGAATAATATGTGCTCAAGTGTCAGAGTCCAACTATCCACCTTTGCAAAAGTTGATGAACGCAGATCTCATTGGTGGAAATGTTTCTGCAAACAATATGATACCTGAACTGCACTTGCATTGTCAAGAAGGACACACAATTTCCTCCATAACATTTGCTAGTTTTGGTACTCCAGGAGGTAGTTGTCAAAAATTTTCGAGAGGAAACTGCCACTCACCTAGTTCAATGTCCATAGTTTCCAAGGTAAACTCTATATTGTGTAGCTTTTCACTCTAGGCTAGTAACTTTGAAAAAAAAAATTGTGGACGTAGTGCTCTGCAAGAAAGCAAAAGCTCCACACGATTTTGGTGTTGTGAACTTGGATAAAAGTGATGATGCAAGACATAATCCAAAATGCATAACCCTGTACTTTAAGTATTATGATTAAAAATTTATTGTTATCACTTGAATAAACATTTCCGTAGGCACTAGAAAATTGATGAGAAGTTGTGTGTTAAAAATTGTGTAAGATGCTTGGATAATGTTGATATGTAGCTTGAAAAAAAAAAAAAAACGGGGCCCGTAGTGTTTTGCGTCTTATTAGCTGCAGGCTTGTAATAATTTGATGAAAAATATTCCACGGTTCATGAAAAGTGTGGAGAGAGAAAAAAAAAAACTTGCCTAATAAGAATAACCCAATACATAAAACTGGAAGTAAAGAACTTACTTGCAATTCAGTTTATGAATACAGTGATTACAAATATCCTTTAGAATTCATCTTTAGAAAATTGGAGTTGGGTTGACTATTTGTTGAGAAAAGAAAGAATTAATCAGTGAGCATGGAGCTATCCATACTAATACATGTCTGTATAAGGCGAAACAGTGGCGGGCATGGTTGACAAAAATCCAACTTTTCTAGTGCCAAAATTAGTACGGCATTTCTAAGTGAGCTTACCTGATCTTGGTTGTAGACCCTCTTGATATATATTTTTTATATTTTGCAGGCTTGCCAAGGGAAAAGGAGCTGCTCCATCAAAATATCAGACTCTGTATTCGGAGGTGACCCCTGTCCAGGTGTTATGAAAACATTGTTTGTGGAAGCAAGATGCACATCGCCATTGAATGATGGTTTCCAAGAGGCTGTAAGCAGCTTCTAAAATGAGTTTCGGTGTGAACCTTGTGAACACAGGCCAACCAGAAATGGCCCCTTAATTATTCACTCGATTGTGTATATGTATGACACTTCGATAAAATGTCATGTTGTGGTACATCATTACATTTAACTATTGACAGCAAATAAATAATCTCTGCTGATTAATGGTTCTCCTTTGTGCATGCAATACCATGGGTTCTTCGATCTGACGATTCGTTGTGGGCTAGTGTTGAAGGTTACATAGATATAAGTCATAAAAAATGAATAATTATATTAAAAATTATATCAATAATAATTTTTAATGGATTGACCGAATAATTTACATTAACAGTATATAGAATCAAACTAAAATTTCAAAATCAGCATACTAAACACGGACATTACATTGGCATATAAAAATAATAGCATTGCTTCGTGCAACGACATTGTCAATGAAGGTCCCAGAAACTAAGACTATCATTACAAGTAACAAAAATTACTTTTCTCATACAAATCGCTTTGAAAATGTGTAAAATTAAGAATTCCTTTTTTATGTATTTTCCATTAGTTTAAAATTTAAGAAATGTTAAAAATACATTCTCTAATCTAATTCTTTTATTGTTTAAAATTTATTTTAAATTATAAAATTTAGTAAATCTTACATCTCATTAATTTTTTCTTCTGATTTTATAATTTTTAATAAATTCTAATCCATTAAAAAGGTTAGATAAAAATTAAAAAGAGCATTAGTTACACTCTTAAAATTTTTACCTTGCTAATTTGTTAAAAATTTATTTTTAAAATAATTATTATAAAATTCAACAAATGATACATTATTTATAATTAAATAATAATAAAAAATATTTCATACTATCAATATATACATTATTTATTATAAAAATAAACAATCATATTTCATGGACCTAAGTACTTCCTACACAGCATTTCATAAAATGAAAAACTTCAGAACAAATTTTTAAAATCATCAATACGGAAACTATCCGCTCTTCACACCAAAACAGGTTTTCTAATAGTTGTCAAAAAAGCAATTTCCTATAAAATCTTAGTAAATGACCATAACATCTGGAGTTGCAAAAGATTATAATATTTTTTCCATATATACACTGACTTGTTTTTAGATCTTCCTACAAGATTTTTCTACAAAACCTTCTATTTATTAAATAAACAAAATTAAATGCATTTTATATTTCCAAAATATTAAATGCATTCTTAGTAAGACATAAAAATCGAAGGGAATGCATTATTAAACAAAAAAAGGGGGGGAGGGGGGGGAATAGCATTACTCTTCCAAGAATTCTAAAAAATCTCCAGTAAAATTTTTTAAAGACTAGCCAAACAAATATTAACCAAAAATATCTCCTAGAGAATAGTATTCACAGCGAGTTATTCCAGGGAATGTTATCATCACCCTTATACGTTGAAGCAAACACCCATATGAAATAAAGGGTGAATGCGCCACAATATTATCACAAATCATTTATACATCTCTAAACCAGTACTCTTAATGAGTACTAGACAGTTCAATCCGCAGATCAATGGCAAACATTTGGCTGAAATCATTTCTGCATTTCAGATAGCAAGCGACACAGATGAAGAGTGTCAAGCTCATTAGATAGCATGGAAGCAGAGCAAGTTTCACTTCAAACGTCTGATCTTTTTTGTCGCATTGATAATGTTTTGACCTATCTCCGGATGTTTAAACTCAAACAATTTATCAAGTTTAAGAGAAGCTTCAGAGAAACAGCTATCCTCAATGCAGGACTCCGATTTGAGGGCAAAATGAACCTCATTGACGTCCTCATCAAGCTGGAGGCAGAAGAGGTGGCTGAAAACCTATGTAAAGACACCAGAAATAAAAGTGATATTTGGGAAGTTTTATAAACTTAGAAACAACTAACAACCATAATCATTTCTACTTTTCCCAGCAAGTAGTTATATTTGGGAGGGTCTTTATTGTGAATATTGGTTAAACCCTCAATTTGGAGAACTTTTCTTTAAAATGTTCACCGGTTTTACTAAGAATAAGCTGAGTGAATTTTCCCCATGTATGCTGATTGCGTATGGTGTTTGTCACCATTTTGTGTCATTAATTGGATAACAGCTTCAAAGGAAAACGTATGCTCTGTTTTCTAGGATTGCTTTGGGATGGTAATGTTTTAATAGCCTCTTGGGACTTCTATGTTTATACACACAGCCACTTCCTGCACACAGATCCATAAGAGCTCCTTATGTAGTGTTACTCAACCAGGAACACCTTCGGCCATTATAGGATGAACATTGCTTCTCATTAAAAAAAAAAAAGAACAAACCAAATATGCAGTTCCTCGTATGCTTTTAGTATTATTCTCCAATTAGAATTGAAGTTTTACCAAGCGAATCTATATAGGTTTGCATCAAAGGTCAACACAAGTTACCAATGTGAAAATCCAATTCTGATTGGAGAACAATATCAAAAGCACCTAAGAAACTGCATTTATGTCTTGTTCAAAAGAGAAGAGAGACGAAAAAAATAAAAAAAGAATAGAGATGATGTTAAACACATTTGTACAAGTCTCTGATCAAACAAGATACAGAGCCAGAAGTTAAAAATCAAAGTCCAAACTGAACACTATTGCACTCATTTGTTTTTACCTTTTTCATTTTCAAGAGAGCCATGTCCTTAATGGCCTGGGACCGTGACACCAAATTCACAACAAAGAGACCATCCTCTGAAAGTTTATCCTTTACAGTCTCAAGAAAAGACTCATCCAAAAAATCTGGAGCAGGGCATGTCAATCCCGAGCTGTACAAAATATGTAATAAATAAGTAGGATTCTTTAAATCATAGAACATATTATTATTTATAATCCCTTAATGGCCTAATACCATTTTTTTTCTTGGCCATTCTTTAATAGCTTAATGTAACAAACAAATGCATAATTAAATTTACCTTGGGTCTGAAGAGTCAACATCAACAATAATTATATCAACTTTTGTCATTTCTACACCAGCATGAGACACAGTTGAACCCACATTTAAAGGGGACTCAGTGCAGCTAGGATCATTACTTTTTCCATGAATCTGAGCAGCTCCAGAAATGTCAATCTCTCGGACAAACTGGATCCCATCAGCTACATGCACCTGGATTCCCCAAAGTAACAAGATTCAATAGCCAATGTTGTGATCGGTCACAAGATTAATTCAACAAATTCTTAAATTATATTGTGGTTGTAGCTTTATCTACGGTTGCCACATTTTTATCATCATCCATACACTTGCATATTTTAAACTGGTATTAAAAACAGCAAAAAATAATTATGAAATCAGAATAACTACTAGCAAAAGTTAGGGATGGATAATCTTTTCTTAAAACTAGTTTCATGTGGATATTTCCTTTTGTGAAAGCTATCACTCTGGCTTTACTTTGGTTGGTCCTAATTTAGATTCAAGTTCCACATCACCTCAAGAGAAAGATATGAATGTATATTTAACTACCTTAATGCGTTTATCCTCAACAAAACTGAAGTAGTCCCTTGCAATATCAACAATAACTGGGTCTAACTCCACAGTCTGTAGATAAAAATTATTATCAAACCATGTGATATCAAGAATGAATCATTAGGGACTAGGTCTGAACTCAAATTATTCCCCTCTCTATACAACAGGAAAAATATATATATTACCTCAATTTCCAAAAAGGGGATACAATCGTGAAGAAACATGGGAAGTAAACCTGCTCCAAGACCTATTATTACTGCTTTTACCTGAGATATGCCACTTGAATGTATCAGCAATAATGAACGAAAGAATGTTTTAGAGCATGTAAAGAATGTGAAAAAGTCAATTCGGCATACATTTATAATTTCCTGTTATAAATACATAACGTACCTAGGAAATAGTAGATTCATGCATCACATGATAATTTCCCATCTGATACATGAATCTTCACTCCAACAAAGACACAATACACTGAAGTTGATCTTCTATCAGACAGACAGTGAAACTGCCGAATCAGCATCAGGATACCCAAAGCCAATAACTTTATCTATTATACCTTCTCATTTATATCAGTTACACACCAAGACATTGATATTCTGCTTCAAGTCAGTCATTTGTCTTTTCTAGTTATTTCAACACTAATCTCTCCACCCAAATATCAATGCAGATTATGACGACAACTTATTGATGCATCTATCAACCAAGTCAATCCTAGTCATCCCTCCAACACAGGATTTATATCCATGATATTGGACCCAGTGGAAAATTTGACAGCCTAATAGCCCATCTGGTGGCCAAATGATTTACACATATATTCAAACTTAACTATTGAGATACCTTTTTTCTTGTAGTTAAAATTGTTTATGACTGTCTCTTCCTTGGCATAGGTACTATTCACCAATGGCAACTTCATTTGTTAGCGTTAGACATTACAAATGCCTTATTACACAGTGAACTACAGGTTTATGTGCAACTACCAATAGATTTTACTGATGTCACTCTCAATAAGGCCTAAAACAGTACCATATGAAATGAGATTAGCATTTGAGGTAAAACTGTGAGCATAATCTGTCTAAACAGGTAGGGTAGTTATACTAAAAGGTGTATTAGATGCATTAGATGATTGGCACATATATAATGACTTAATGAGTCAATGACTAGGGAGAATAACTATTACTATTCATTATACATAAATCTAACAGATTATACAAGCGCTGCAAACATTTAATTTTATCATATAAACTAGCATGTCAAACTCTCTTATTATGACTGACAAAGAATAACCTCAGAGAAAACCATGAGCAGACCACTAAAGGGAAGATAAGAAACAGAAAACTGATCTTTCCAATAGGCAATTTAATGGAACAACATCAATTCATTTCAATCTTATGTTCACTAAATTTATCAGCCAAAGGAAACATCTTTCAGGTTTCAATTTTCAATTAGAGATGTGATACACATACAACGTCATACAACAGTTTGAACGACATTTTTTTGTATCTATCTCTCTGTTATTATGACATGTAATAAATGATATGCAGAAGAGAGAGAGACAAAAAAAATGTTATACAAACTGTTGCATGAAATGTTGTACATATAGAATTTATCTTTCAATTATCCTTCCTAGATTTGAAGCCCAATATTGATGATTAAATATAAATTCAGAAGAAGTTTTATTTCAATTAAATAAAAAGAGTAAACCACCAGATTAGTCCCAAAAATTGTAAGGTTGGTCACTTCAGTTCCTGATTTTCCTAAACTCACATTTAGTCCCTAACTTTGCAAAAGTCACTCACTTCAATCATTAATGTTATTGTAATAATAAAAAAAAAAAAAAGTCACTAAAGAGAATAACTAATTCGTTTTTCCAAAGTCAGGGACTCAAGTGACTAACGCCTACAATTTTGGGGACTAATATGAGGTTTTACTCTAAAAAAAATCCTTAAAAATTGAAAATAAAACAGAGATTACACCAAAAAATGGTTCTTGGTAAAAAAATATATATAAATAATTACCCACTTGTTGAATGATTACTCTCTGAACATATCATTACCCAGTTGAATAATTAAATTTCCTAAAGTGAAAATATTTTATTGAGAACCAAAAGTTCCTTTATTGTAATTTCCAAAAATAATAGTCAGAAATACTTGCCATTTTCCCACTCGATGCCACATTTTCCATGTAAGAAGATTTTAACGTGAATCCTGAAATAATCCCTGTATGATAAGAACTAGCTACATAGCCATGATAGACTGTCAACTGGCTGCTTGCTCCTGCAACAACAGGAAAAAATATTACAATGGCAAGAGAGTTATAAACACTAACGGTGAGCAAATATTGCAACTGTAAATAACCTCTCTCTAAAACAGGAATAGCGTTGAAACTGTAAAAATCCTCTCTCTAATACTGTTGTTAAACCATTTTTAACACATATTCATCCAAAACAATTTTTCAACATTTTTTGGCTTCAACAAATTGGCTAATGACGAACACAAATTACCAAATCACATTTGTTGGTTCAAAATCAATTCTACCAAAATATAAAATAAATGAATACTTTATGATATACAACAATGAATTAACAAACTCAAGATTTGACAATAATGTTGAAGTAACACTTGCAGGAGTTGGATCGGCAATGAATTGAACAGTAATTTAAATAAACCAGAGGCAATAGGAAAATAATTACCAACACTGTGTCTCTGGAATCCACTTTTTCTAGATTTGGAAGATGTATTGTTTTTCTTCCTCCACATCTCACTAACTAATTTGGTAGGCAAGCCTTCTTCTTTTAGCAGAGCTTCAGACTGCACCAAATTTGCAGCTCTCTCGAATACAAGGCGTCGAAACACCAACTCTCTAGAAGGAAAAATACAACTGACTTCACTATCAACATTTTCATAAATGACATCTTCAACAATAATTGATCCAGTTAATGACGATGTGACCTGCAAAACACACATAATCATAAATGATATAATGAGAACATGGGGATCAATTTAAATCAAGCAAGCCATCACAAGAATGAGCATCCATGTAAAAAGTAGGAATCACAAGCAAAAAGACTAGTGAATACTTTTTTGTTTCTTATTGATAAAAGCAGCATTTAAAAAACTTAATAGGATAAAGTGTAAAAATACTTAAATCAATAAAGCAGGTGAAAAAAGAAAAAGAAAAATGAACATACTAAGAAATGAGCCCAGTAGGGCCCCAACTACCTTTAATGAACAATGGAAACAATGGCTGAACACCATAAAAAGAAGCTTGGTAAGAAGTTAAGAATGATGTTTCTTGCAGAATACTAGAGTTAATCTCACAGCTTTCATACAGAGAGTTCACTAGATCAAAATAACAAAAGGGAGACAGCATTTGTATATTGTTACAAACCTTGTGAATGATGTGTCGTTCCTTGATCCCCTCACTTGCCATCATGAAACTGTAGGCATGTATTTAAGAATTTATGAGAAAAAACTGACATTCATTTAGTGTTTAATGTGTATTTGGTTCAGCTTATTTTGAAGAAATAATAACTTGTGTTTGCCAACTTTTAGAGAGAATTTGGCAAAAAAAAAAAAAAAAGATTACTTCCACAGCAATAATCTGAACCAAACATGCTATATGTATGACAGCAACTGTATGTAAAAAATGGTTTACAGTATAGTAATTACTGTAATGCATATTAGAACACGTTTGAATATTTTGGCATCAAAAGAAAAACAGGAAAATAAATGAGCATTTATGTTAACATTGCTCAAAATAAATGAAAAAACACAAAAATGCAACTGGTACAAGATACAGACGGTATTTTAGCTCCATTCTCATTTTCTGCAGGTGCCAACTGTGTAACCAACGGAGACAAATCCTTCTGAAAAGGGATAACAGACAATTCAGTAAAATGCAGCACAGTTAACATGTTATAATGACATGTCCATAAAGCACAACTTATGAAGATATTTCTACCTGAATCTCCTCCATGCTAGTATCCAAATGGCTGGCATCCAAGAAAACCTAAAGTCACAGATTTGCTTGGAAACTTCAATTACAAAAGTAATGTGACATACTCAAAAATAACTGATAATTGCAATTTTATTGAGTTAATTTGGTTAATAGCATAGTACCATTATGAGACGAGCTGCTTTGGAGCTTCTGACCACCATCCACTGTCCTTCTTCAGAATAGAAAAGCCATTCACGTGCACGAGTCTGAGATTTAACATCCAATCATGAAATTCAAACAGAATAACTGCATAATTTGATTCCTTAGGTGTAAACTGCAGATAGATATTAAAAGGAAATCTGACATCCTGTGGAATCAGCTCTATAAATGCATATTGATACACATTGTAACCAAAAAAATTAAAAACAAAATAAAATTAGACGAAAAAAACAAATAAAGGAAGAACTTAAAAAATACTAGGAACTCCTATTTGCCAAAAAACCAGTATCCCTACCTCTACAAGAAACAAATAATCTGATCCTAGATGCACCATGGCATAGTACAACTGAATAGATATTCGAAAATAAAACAATTACACTTTGATCAGATTGTCCATTTCCCCTCCTAGTTTCAAAAAAATTGTCAGCAGCATATTCAAGTCAAAAGCAAATTAGCAATGGTTTATTCTCATCTGATAATAACTATTTTACATTTATTCATTTTTGCGCATGAATCTCAAGAGAATGATCACTTATTCACTCTGAAATTCATAAGCATAACACAACAATTTTTTTTTCTAGATATGATGTTAGAAGGAATGCATGATCAAAAATCAAAAAGAGATCTCTGATAAAACACACCTTAGGCACAATGAAAACCCCACAGTGATATGTAAATGGTTCAGTCTGTTCCTCAGCATCAAGAACTACAGCTCTGTAAGAAAAAGTAGAGTACCCTTGTCCACCCAAAGTTAGCTGCAATCGCCGACCTTGAGAAAGCTTTGTCAACTCCTCTTGCAGATCTTCCACAGAATATAATATATCAGAGCCATTGGAGTATTTTTCACGAATTTGATTCTCGTTTTGAAGAGCTTCATGGAATCCAGAAACCTTGCACAAATGGGGAAAAAAAACATAAACAGAAGATAAAAAAAAAAATAGTAGGTTAGAAATAGAATATCGATAAAACATCTTAGAGATATTAAAACTGTAATTGAGGAGCAATAGGAGTTGTCCCTAATTTTATTATGTTCCCTAATCTATTTTCCTAATGTTATTAGGGTTAGAAATCTTATTGTATTAGTGGTTTGGATTTGTATTAGCAGTATTATTGAGTACTTGACCTAATTCTCTGTACAAATAGGCATAGTACTTTATATCTTACACACATCAAATCAATTCAATCACATAATATTTGGAGCCTCTTCAATCTATTCCTCCTTCACTATATAAAACTTACAACTTCGACAAAATATCTACCCCTTCTCTACAACCCTAACATTCAATGTCCAAGGGTAATATTATATATACCACTAATAAAAAATGTAACATTAATCATCCATAAATTCTTATTTTAAGAAAGCTCTTATGCCCATGAGAACTAGCCCAGATATTCTACCTGTTTTGAATTACAATGAAGAGAAGTGTTATGGAGCAATGATGTAATCTGATGCACTAAGGTAGACAGCTCCTTCTCCACAACCACCATAAATGTTTGAAGGCTAGGTTTTCCAGAAGACTTTAAAGGTATGGCATCAACACTCATTTTCCACCCAAGTCGAAACTTTGAGAAAAGTAGATCTGGAAATTGTGAAATAGTGACATTTATCCTCCAGTCATACCAAATCAAGCACATCAAAAAATGAAGATAACATGCAAAAACAGTTCCAGTAAATCATTTCATTGCAATGCAAACTAACAAAGCACCCTGTCCAAGTGCACTACAATCAATTCAAATAGAAATTAAGATAACACAGTATAGCTTCTTTATAGCATATTTCTTTTTTAGCAAGACATAGAGGAGGTAGGAAGGGTTTCCTGCTAAACAGTTTATAAGGGTAAGCAACACAACACCAAAAAATAAATTATGACTCCATGTTCAAAGGAGTTTAGAAAGTGGGTACCCCATGCAATCCTCTTCCAAGTATCATTCAGCCAGGATTCTAATGCCTAATACATAAAGGAAAGTTTAGAATGTGGGTACCACATATGAACCTTGTTTCATGTATCTTTTAGTAAGAATCCATGCGGCTTACAGTCTTACACACAAAGGATGTGAAAATCAGGGCTACCTAACATACGATATGAAAAAAAAGGAAAAAATCATCTACTTAGTGCAATGTTGATGTTGTTGACATGCTGGAGAAGTGATATTTCCTATGATAAGAATGATCTGACTGATGCCTGTAAGCACTAAACGCTGTCCAGATTCAATTAATGAAATACACAGCTTCAGAGTTTTATTAGCATTTCAACAGGTAAAACTTTATCCAGAGTAAAGGAAAACAAAAATTCTGCAATTGAAATACTTAAAGTTGAGATACAATTTCTGGAACTGCTTGAGATTATACCCTCACAGCAGCAAAGCTTTTATATATTTGAAACTGAAGTATACACACTGCAATAAGAAAGGAGAGACTGGTACACTACACGGCAGTATTGCAGTCTGCTACCCTAGGCTATCCTACAGGTATGGATACAGGCACAGAAAAAGCAGGGAAAGACAGATACAATACATGCAAAATACATATAAATATTAACAGAAACAAGCACTGTGTAACCAATCAATAAAACACCACCACAACTTGTTAGCGGTTTCACTTATATTCTCTACATATCAGATGTTTGTCATTCATTATTCATGGTGGAAAAAAATTAAGGAAACTTACTTAGCACATGAGATTCAGCCAAGGTAAGGCACACAAACTTGCCCCCAGGCTTTAAAACTCTCTTCACCTGAAAAAAAAATGCTAAAGTTAGCAAAAACACGAAATAGTCAATCCATAAAATCATTTACTATTTAGGCTAGGTTTGTATAGACTTCTCTATAAGCATCTTAAAGAAAAGAGAATAAGAAGGTAAAATTTACTGAACTTCTCTTGTAAGTTAAAATTAACTTTCGCAGTTCAACTTTAATAAAAGATCTCTCATTTTAACTTCTCCAAAACGTAACGAGCATAAGAGTCTCTTTGGGTACAAAGCTGGAAGAGCTTCGCTAGTGAAAAAAGCTCTACATTTCCAATAGAGCTCTCGAAAGCTCTTCCAGCTAGTATCCAAATGGAAACAGAATTGATTTTAAATTCTTAGAAGTGTTCATAGATAAGTTGATTCAAAGAGGAACTAATAGAATAAAAAGAAATAGAGAAAGGGTGTACCTGTGATAGGTACTTGTTCCCCAATTTGGGGCCAAGCTGGGGCTCCATCAAAGCATCCAATCCACCTTTGTCAATAACCGCACTGAAGCTCTGATCCTCAAACTGCATGTCGGTGATGTCCATGACGCGCCATCGCATGAGAGGGCGGTCGCGGACGTTGCGGCGGAGCATGTCGGAGATGACGACCTTGGAGAAGTCGATGTTGGTAATGGAGGTATGGCCGGCGTCGTAGAGGTGCTCGGAAAGGCGGGAGTTGCCGCATGCTGGGACAAGGAGTTGGAGCGGAAGAGGAAGGGTTTGGAGAAGGGATAGGAGTGGGTCTCTTAGGTTGGGCCATTCGGCGTACCATTCGAAGGACTCACCGCGAAGGGTGAAGAACTTGTCCCAGTTCTCTTTGCTCGTGAAGTCTCCTAGGGTTTCCAGAATGTCGTCCTCTGATCCTTTCTTCTTCCCCTTTGAACCCATTCTTGCCTTCTACACTTCACTTCTTCTCTGGCCTCAGTTTACACTTCAGACTACATTACTCCAAAATTATCAACTTCTCTCCACCACAATTAATCATATTTTAACTCACATTTATTTTTTATCATTTCAATAATTATATATCACTATTGACTATTGATAAAAAATATATTTAGCTACACCTTTTCAGATCTTTACTTATAGCTAATATGTTTTAGCTATCTTAAGGTAATTTTAACAAAGTTATATTATGTTCGTTATTATAGTCATACTAATACGAGGCATTAGTAAGTTATAATATTTAATTATAATTTATTAATGTACACCTTAATAAATTTTACGAATATTTGTTAATATACATATATATTATATTTTTTATAAATATATTAATAAATTATATTATTAGTACATTTTAAAATAATATTTAATTATATTTTGTTAACAAATTCGTATTTAAAAATTAAATTATATATGTTAAAAAATATCATAATTATATATAATATTGTTTGATTATTTTTTATTAATTTTTAAAAAAATATTAATTGGTAGTACATGTTTTATAATAAAGATATTAATAGTTAAGTGTTAACAAAAAAAAATAATTTTACACAATTATTTAATTACAAATAATTGTTAGTATAATTAATTACTATAAAAAAAAACAACAAATTTACTATAATAATATATGTAATTGGATTATAATATAAGATTATTTTACATTATTGATGTATAATTTTTTTTATAAATAAAATAAGTTATACACTAATATAAATGTTTTTATATTATTATTTGATTACAAACTATTTATATATGATAATTTCTTTTTTAATTATTATTTTTAAAGTCATACTAACAATATTTTTTTATTATTTGATAACGTAACATTGAGAGTATAACCATTTAACTTTTTTTTATAATATTACTAATACCTCATGAAACATATAACTATTAAATAATTCTAAATTTGTTTACTACATTCTTCTACTTATTTTCTTGTTTTCTTTATTTGTTATATTTGATAAGACATTTAAATTGGTTTCTAACTTTTTTTACAACCTGAAAAACTAGTTTGAATATTTGATTAACAGGCTTGTTCTTGTAGTTTATAGTATTATTTGAAATGCTTCTTCAAGTGACATTATTTAAAATGCTAGTTTTTAACTTTATATGTTTATTCTCTTTTAAATATTTGTTAGATTTTTTTTAATCTGCTATATATGATATAAGATTTTATTATATATTTTATCTTCTTTCACTTAGTTGTTAAAAGATTCATAAGTGGTGATTAATTAAATTAACCCTTAGAAAAATTAAAATAATATTAGAGAGAAATAATGAATTAATGTTATAGTAGAAAAATAATTATTCTATATAAAGTTAAAAATAGCTAATTGAATTACTCGTTATTGGATAAAAATGGTAAAATTCATGTTATTAAAATTTGACAAAAATCAATATGGGTCTAGATCTAATTTAATTAGGTCTCGTATGGGTCTAATTAAAATAAAGTTTCAAACCTAGACTAGAGGGAGGGGACACCAAAAATGAAAGAGTAATCATGAGGGTTTTATATCTTCAAATGAAAATTAAAGAGAAATTATTCATTCTTATCAACTATATTTTCTATACTATTCTCTTATCTCCTAAAAATTTTCTTCTCTCTAATTCTAAAAAAAAAATCTCAAATTTCAAAACATTCAACCATTAAAATTGTTCAAATTAAAGTATTATGCTAAGGATTCACCAAACTTCCTATTAATACATCTCATCAAGTATTTGGAGTAAGGATCAAAAAGGTATATGAGATCCTTACCTTAACCTTAGTTGATGATTATTTTCATTATTTTTCTATGTCAATAGTTTTGTTTGATCATGAATTTTTGTATTATTTGGGTAAAATTGTTGTAAGAGGAATAACGAGTAATAGATGATTGGAAACTATTGTTCTTAATGATTTTTTTTTTTTTAAATACCTACAAGATGATGGCATTTTTGTAGCTTTTAGGGCCTCTAGTATTGTTAATGTTTTTTTATATTTTTTGACATCTTTTACTATTTTTAAGTTATTTATCTTTTAGGGATGTTAAATATGCACAAAACCTCAAATAAATTCTAAAAAATCATTTTGGTAGAATTTTGGAAAAATATAAGTATATTAATTATTCATAGGATCTTAAGATACTCAATAATTTTTCTTGGAATAAATTTTTGGGGTTTATTATTTTTAAAAATAGATATTGTTAAAGTTCTATAATTTTGACCTATAGATAAAAAAATGTTAAAAGATTACTAAGGTAAGGATTATAGGTTGAAAAGTTTATTGTGATTTCCTATAATCGTTGACAGTTTATTTGTAATTTTTAGAATCTATTTAATATTTATTAAAATTAGATAGTCGGATGTCATATTCTAGACAACTAACATTAAGAAAATGGAAAATAGTGACAAATGAATGTAATTGTACTTAGAAAAAAATCATTTGAGACTTTTATACATAAGAGATGGCCTTTGTAAACAATTGGATATGATTAGGTATTTTTAGTATTCTTGAGAATGCATAAAACAAAGAATATGGGTAATGGAAATTAATTAAAAAAAACATACCATTTATTAGAAATAAATTATGAAATTTTTTTACTGAAAATAATAAGTGATGAGGATTTATACTATTCAATTTCCTGACATTTGAACATGATTTGCTATTTTCACATTTATTAGGCTTATTAAACCCTATTACATGTGTGTGAATGAAAGTTAATGATGTACAATATTTTTAACAAGTATGATTTAATTTAAGAACTTGTTTTGGGATGGTAAAACGTTAAAGTGAGACCCTATACGATATTATCATGACATTATGAGAATGTTTACTTTGATAGTTAATTGTTGACTGTTAACTTTGACTTTGACTTTTATTTATTAATAATTGATTTTTATCTATTAAATTGTTTGGATCTTGAAGACAAGGAGGAAAAACTCTAGGACAATATATGTTGGATACTCAACTATGATGTGTGTGATGTTGAATGTTAGATTTGGCGAGAGCTTTCAAATTTTGTTGGATAAATGAACTTTAAAAAAAAGAAGTCATTTAGTAAAAATAAAGTGAGTTCAAGTAATTTGATTCTCACTACAAAAGTAACTAATTAACAGTAAAAACACATAATGCGGATGTATTATTAAAACAAAATAATAAATAATAGGAGTTATAATATGTGCATAAATAACCGTGGACATGACAGAAGACAAATAATATCTGTATAACAGAACACGAAAGATTGTGAATTTGACGAAAATCATAAAACTAAGTGTAGTAAGAAATTCATAAGATTTTTTAATATGGTTAATAGTGAATAGTAATCATAAAGAGATAACAAAAATTGATGTGAAATTCTAATATTGTGAGTGATGAAATAGTGTAGATTTTTAATCGGTGTAGACACACAAAATAAGAGTAATCTTTTATAGTGGGTCGTATATGGACGATGAAAATGAATATGTTCGAGATGGAACGAAATGTAATGAAAATATTATAGCCCTTTGGGGCAAAGTATCATGTGGGCAAACGAGGTTCGTGATGACACTTGGGATTGTGTCGTTAACGATGAAACCATATTTGTGATTGAAGTCAAATTATGAACCACTAAGAATGGAAGAGAGGTTGTAGCCTCTATTGTATACTAACAAGTATACATGTGTTTAAATGGTTGTCATTGTATACTATGAACATGGAAGGTCATACAAACTTATAATTAATAAGATTAAATTGGAGATTTTGAGTTTAGGAGACAATTCTCAAAGACTATAAGTATGACATGACAGACTGATACCTGATGGATTTGATTGTAGGTTGATGAACCTTAAGGATGAGCATTGAGTTGCGAGAATTTTTGCATAAAGCTGACTTGATAATCACAACCAAATCGTGAGATAGTTTTGATCGATGATAACCTTACCTAAGTACTAAGGTGTGAGCAGACTCTCGATAAGTCATATGAGTTAAAGTAAAGTAAGATCATTGAGTTCTAAGGGTTCCAATAGTAATGGATTGGTTTGAATTAAAATATGAATTAACCAACTAGATTGGAACGTGTGAAATTCAAAAAAGAGTTATGTAGGAAAATTATGATTGCGTTTGTGGTCTAATTATTTGTGTAAGGTGACAGACTCACCTATGCATTTTTTTAGATGGAGACTAGTGTGTGGTACGTCAAACAACAAAAAAATGAGATGGTTATTGCAAACACTAATGTTGTGGGTGAATTGGTTCAAGAAAACAAAGTTTTTATAAGGATACTTCACGAGTTATTGTGGAAATATGAAAGTTTTATGTCATTGAATCATTATTTCTAGTGTCAGTCTTTTGTTGTCTAAAAGATTATAGATTGAGTTTTTATTTTATTATATAATACTTTTTGAGACGTTACTCTGATGTATTATACCTTCAATTCTAATAATAGTAATATGTATTTGTGTGAGTAAAGTATAACAATTTAATTATAGAAAAAAGGATATTTAAACGAGTCTTTATCGTGTTTCAATAATATTAT
Source organism: Pachyrhizus erosus (assembly GCA_026544285.1). Classification (NCBI taxonomy): domain Eukaryota; kingdom Viridiplantae; phylum Streptophyta; class Magnoliopsida; order Fabales; family Fabaceae; genus Pachyrhizus; species Pachyrhizus erosus. The sequence continues at coordinate 34,687 of JAMLFT010000032.1, read as the reverse complement.
TGAAAAATAAATATTTTATTTATTTTATCTTTTTATAACAATGTTTTTTCAATATTTGTTTCTAGATGTTATTATTGTGAATATGCAAACTAAACTCTTTGAAAGTTTAGAGATTTACCATGTTATAATGTATTTCACAATACTTGATTTTATTAAGATTAGTTATATTATCATATGCTTTTAAACTAACGATGAGTTAGTGGGGATAAACATGTTGAAATTTTTAACTAATGTGATTTTATCTAAAAAGAAAAAGGCAAAAAAAAAACTCTTAATTTAATTGAGAACTATTTTAAATTATCAAATTTCAAATTATTTCACAAAATTTAAAATAGTAAAAAAATTTATAATAATTAAGGATGTTACATTTTATAATTACTTCAACATATAATTTTATTAAAACACTTATAATCCAATATGATAGGTTTTTAGCTTTAAGTTACAAGTTACAAACTTATAATTACCAATTAGCTTTTTAACTTTTAACTAATTTTTCATTTAGTTTTGTTTTACTTTAAAAATTAATTTACCTTTACAATACTTTATTTGTAATATAGTAGACAAATTTGTAGAAAGATTTAGCTAAAAGATACAATTTTTTTTGTAACTACTATAATTAACTTAACATGAATTGTCAATTGAGATTCACTCAATGAGTAACATTACTCTTAAGGTCATCTCCAATGTGGTTACCTAAAAGAATTGTCTTCAAGTTAAGAAATGTTGCAGAGTAAAATTTATCATTGGACCACATAACTTTGTGTTGCTTATATAAACAACGCTACTTTAAATTTATTAAGAATAAAAAATATTTTTTTAAGCTTAAAATGACAGAAATTAACATATTATAAAATCTGCAAAATTAAATTAAACATTCATTTTAGAAACTTTTACATTTAAAGTAAAATTTTATATAAAATATTTAAATTTATATTATATTGTAATTTTAACAAAATAAAGATAAACAATTCATTTAAATAATTATAAATTGTGGATACTCTAACCATTATATCACAAATACAAATAAATAATTATGTATAATTATGTTTATTCATTATTAATCACTTAGGATATAATATTAATTATTAATTATCTTTATGCATATAATTAATAAGCTATGATAAATGAATGCATGATAAACATATATGTTAATTGGTCACTGCTTAATATTTTATTCTTATAATGTATTTTTGTATTTTTTGTTATCTTTTCAGTCATATTATTAATCTTATTTTATTTTTTTTCTATCTTTTAACTATAAAAATATGAACAAAAATATAATTCTTATTTGTGTACCATAAAAATATTGACAAAATTGTTTTTAATACCTTTTAAAAAATAGATTAATTAAATTTCTAGTCCATAAACTTAAAAAAAAAAAAATTTTAGTTCTTAAACAAAAATTTGATAAGTTAAAGTTCCTTAACTTTTTTTCATTAAGGTTTTAGTTCTGACATTTGTTTTCTAGCAATTAAAATTTGCCAAAAAAAACTTGGTGAATATTTTAGAAAAGGTGTTAAACAAATTTTTATGATTATAAATTGTCATAAATTACTTCATCACTTCAACAACATTGACAAAAGTATCATCTCATTAGATGAATCAAATTATTTCATTACTTGACCGTCACTTGATCAAATAAAATAGAAACTAGCAACACATATATCTATAATGCAGTTACAAAATTAACATATGGTGATGATGGGAAGCAATTTGAAAGGGGGGTTAGGGTGTGAAATTAAGGAAACTAAAGAGAGGGGTGACATTGCCTCCACTGCCTTAGTATCAATATCCTTATTATCGTCGTCACTTACACCTCCCTTATCGACAGGCAAAACATCAACATCCTTATACCTCACTAGCACAAACAACACATCAAATATTATAACTCACTTGCACAATCAAACCATCAATCCTTATCATTTACTTCCACTTTGTTGTCATTATCACTTTCCAATCCTAATAACTACAACTCCACAAAAAATGTCAACAACAACATCAACTTATGCACGATGCTTTCCTATTGAACTTGATGTGGGGCAGTTGGGGGTTATAGTGGAGGGATTGTATTCAACCTTTACTTGTTTACAGGGTGGTTAGGGATGACGATATAGGGTTGTGTACATTACTTAGGTTTGGGATTCAAGATTTACAAATGAGGATGTGGTAGATGAAGGGGAGATAGATTTTGGGTAGTGTTTTAAAACCTAAATTTCTTTCCAAACATGTTGAAGAGATCCATCAAATTTGGGTCTTTGCATTGTTAGAGGAAGAATTGAGGTTAGTGACAAATAATATGTTTAATATATATAAGGGATTGGATTGAGTTTGTTCGAGTCTAGTATTTGAAATTCATGATAAATCTAATTTTAATTGAGTTTACTAAAATAAACTCAATTCAACCTAATGACTTAATCCAATTTACATATTTTGGGTTGAATTAGATTGGGTTGACATAGTTCGTGGATTAAATACAACTTACTTACATTCTTAGTACAAATAAACGACATGATTAAAAACTTAATAAAACAAAAGTTCAGGAATTAAGACTAATCAAATTTTTGTTCAAAAACTAATTGAATTTTAAAAAAGTTTAGGGATTAAAAACTAAGATAATATAATATAATTTTGATACATTGATAAAAACTTAAATATTTTTATACCATTCATTAATTGAAAAATAATTTAAATATGATTTTTAAAATGATTATAAAAAGTTAAAAATTTCATCACAATATCTAAAAATTGATATTTAGTATTTTTTTAATAAAGGACAATAAAAAAAAATAATTATTCCATATATTCAAATATTGTAAGTAAAATTAAAAAAATGAATTATAATATATATTTTCTAATTTCACCAAATATGCAACTATCAAAATATTATAATTATTTTTTTAAAAAATATATCACATTATATTTAAGAAAAAGTTCAAAATCATGACACAGACTATCACATACAGTTTAATTTTTAAATATTATAATTACTATTAAAGTTATCATTACATTAATTATATTTGCAAAAACATATTTAGGCCAATAAACATTATTTTATGACATTTTTAGTTTTTATTTTATTAAAATTATTAACAATGTTAATTTTAAATTGATGGAAGAAATAATTTAAATTTAAAAAACAAAAATAAATTAAATTAAATTATATAAAATATAAAATATCAAATTAAACGTAAAATCTATATAGATTTTTTATAATATTGTTTATCCTTATTATTATTAATGAATTTTCATTTCCTATTGATTGCAAAATAAATTTATTATAGTCATAATATTATTAAATTTGTACTTTATTAAGATTTAAAAATTAATAAAATGTGTAAAATATCTTTTCACTCTATATATGTAGATTCTTATCATAAGTTATTTTTTTGTTTTCACTAATTTCATTATTACAATTACTATATATTTTAGAAAAAAGTAAATAATAGTATAAAAAAATCACATTATCATTAAGTCATAAAATCATTATCTATAATAATTTTATTAATTTTTATAATAATTATCTTGTAAATCATGTCAATAATACTCTTTAATTGGCTAAAACTTTAAAATTTGTATACAAATAATGCATACCTATTAAACTTTATAAAAAAACGACATAAATTTCTCTAAAAAATTGGAATTTCAGAAACTTAATACAGTGGATTTAATATTGATTGAATTTTTTTAATGATATGCGGTGAAATTTTCTAGCAATTAAAGATTACAGGAATATAAAATATAGTATTTAGAAAAAAATTAATAGAAAATCGTAGAAGGGTAATCTATTTCCTTGAATTTTGAACCCAGAAGTAAGTAATTTTAAGAAATAAATTTATTTTTATGACCTTTTTATAAATTCCACACAAGTGTTATATTGGTTATTTTTAAAAAACCTTAAATCAATAATGACTTATTTATCTCTCTAAGACCATCATACTTGCATTTTTGAGGTATATTTTAAAGGCTACAAAGAGAAGCATTGTGTTAGACGTGCGTTGTGCGTTTCTAAATCTTAACCAAACACGCACTAAGCCTGTTTCTCCTCTTTCCACAGCGTCGTAATCTTCCTTCAACCGAGTGAACCGACGGTGGCCGCCGGAGCGTGAACGGGAACGAGGTGGGATTGAGGAGTCTGCTAATTTTACATTTTTTTTGTTAATATTGTTTTGTGAGAGTTAAAATTGCTTGAATGTATTTCCTTGCTTTGTTCAATTGAAATTGGTTCAGCCGCATCCTTCGTCCCTTTCACTGTTTGTCTGTTACCTGTTAAACTGCAAATATAATCTGTTAAACTGAAATGGGTGGCATCAACATATTTTATGGGGTTGGGTTGGGTAGGGTAGACATTTTAACTCTGATTCTAATCTTTTTAAGTTTGTTGTTGGAATAGTTTACTCGCGAGATGGGAGAGCTGGTTACTGAGAAACATGTTCGATATATATTATCAGTGGAGAAGGTATGCTTCCCATTTATACATACATTCTTTCTGAAAAGAACAAGAGATTGTCTTGAGTGGATGTATCATGGATGAGTTGGAAATTGTGCTTAAAAGGTTGGGTGTCTTCATTTTTCTTTTTGCACATTCCTTTTATGGTTTTCAGAGGAAAGATAACTTTGAATCTGTGGTAATGGAGCATCTAAGAATGAATGGGGCATACTGGGGATTGACTGCTCTGGACCTTCTAGGAAAACTTGATACTGTGGATATTGATGAGGTTGTTTCATGGTTGATGAGTTGTGAGCATGAGTCAGGTTGTTCAATGTTTTATTTGTTCCTGTACTTTGAGAATTAGAACTATCTTAGACATCAGTGATAAATAATTTTCTTACGAGCTGTGTTGTTATGAAGGTGGATTTGGTGGAAATGTTGGACATGACCCGCACATCCTGTATACACTAAGTGCTGTGCAGGTGTTGGCTCTCTTTGATAAGCTGGATGTTATTGATGTTGATAAGGTGACAAATTGTATCCTTACACACATATTGGCTAGCTTTGAAGGTCCTGTAATCTGTATTCACAAAATTTTGTGCCGCAGAAGAAGCTTGGTTATTTTTGCAATTTTTTAAACTATTATATTCTGTTTTTTATCAGGATATGTAACTTCAGTTGGCAATCATACTTTGATGTTGTTATTGGACTTGACATGTTTCTTAGAAAGATCTATAAAAAAATTATTTTGAATCTTAGTACAGTTCAATAGATTAATTACTAAAATTACAATAGTGAAATTTAATAAACTAGAAAGTATACTGGATCTTGTGTTTCTTAATATTTATGTCAGACATTGTCAGCCTGCAAAATGAAGATGGATCCTTTTCAGGGGATATGTGGGGTGAAGTTGATACACGGTATTTTTCTTAAGATTCTTTTTTATATTGAGCCTGTAAGAGCTTACTGTACTTTCAACTAAAATCCACTGAATTATTTGTCTTAGGTTCTCATATATTGCTATTTGTTGTCTATCAATATTACATCGCTTGGATAAAATCAATATGGAGAAGGCTGTGAAGTACATTATAAGTTGCAAAAATATGGATGGTGGTTTTGGTTGCACTCCTGGTGGGGAATCTCATGCTGGTCAAAGTATGTCATAAATTATTCATGATCTTTAGTTGTTAATTTCTCTACATTACTTACTCAATGTGTGTACTAATACTTTTATTCCTTCAAAGATTGTGTTGCTTCTTTCCCACATGAAGGGAGTGCATTATGTGGTGAAGGGCATAGTTTGAAATTTTATTATGTTGCTTAAAGTTATGGGTACAATAATCTGTTTTCTGCTAGGCAGCACACTAAGAGATGGCTAAAGATAATATTTTGATTAAGAGAATTTTTCTTGTAGTTTAAATCTTGGGGTTAGAGCATACAGGAGATAAATGTCATATTTAAAATTAAGTCATCATCTTATTTTTAGTTAATATTTTCTGGATTAATAAATATTGTGTTTTGTGAGCATGACACAATCCTTTAATCTCAGAGGTTAATAAAAGTACTTAGTTTAAATAGCCTTTTTAGGAGGCCTACTCTTAGAATTTGGAACTCAATTGTAGCAATGTTGATCCTAGCTTTTTTGTAAGTAATTTGGAACATCTAGTGATGACTGAGTAGCAGCAAGCTAGCTAGCATAGCATGTGCTGGTGTGTGTGTCACATAGTAAAAAGAAGTCGTTGCTTGAGGGGGCACATGAGACATCAATAGGTGCCCTTATATGGACTCATTGGATTGGAGGACTCTGAAGATGACCATAGGGCTCAAGATCTATGGGTTGGAAGGTCACAGAACCCTAGACAGAACACACTGAATGAAGCAATGGCAGGATGAGTGGATGATGGCTTAAATCACTGGAATGACTCAGAGAGTAGCAACTAGGATCTCCTCCCATGTCAAGTGGCAACAGGCAGCAAATACAAAATGAAAGATAGAAACAAAAAAACCCACTGAATGGGAATGCAAAAGTATATTGGGCACATGACATACCTAGTTACTGTATTTTAAATAACTGCACAAGTCTAATAATTAGAAAGAGAATACTGATGAAGTATGCAAGTGTATGTCACATTTCAACTAATAGTATAGCTATGTAACCTAGTACTTACATTATTCAACTACTTGGTAGTTTTCCTGATAGAAATGATGTACTTTCCTTTTGTTCTTTAGCAGTCAAAATTTACCCATGTTAAGCCTGAATTTGTGTTATTTTATATCAAGCTTACACTGAACTCATTAACTAATTATGATTGCCAAATTAGTAACAACATTTGACAGATTCTATTTACTTGCTGTTCACTCAAGGAATCCATGGCAAATCAGTTTTTCAATCAGTGAATACTTAGCTTGGTCTGTTTGATTTTTCTATTTTCTTAATTTCAAATGAAAGAATAAAACAGGTTGTAGAATTGAATCATCCTTCTAAAGTTCTAATATATTTGCTTTTCCTATTGTCAGTTTTCTGTTGTGTGGGGGCCCTTGCCATAACAGGGTCACTAGATCTTGTTGACAAAGACCTACTTGGTTGGTGGTTATGTGAGCGACAGGTTAAATCTGGTGGTCTGAATGGGCGTCCTGAGAAACTTCCTGACGTGAGTGTATCTTTTCAAATTTAAATTTGTTGCTTTAGATTGTCCTTTCTCTTACTAGATTTTAGGTCTTCTCAGGTCTGCTACTCATGGTGGGTTCTTTCTAGCCTCACCATGATTGATAGGGTTCATTGGATCAGTAAGGAGAAGCTTATAAAGTTTATCTTAGACTGCCAGGTTAGTTAGATGAATGTCTTTCCTGTGTTTATAAATCTACATGTTCTTGTTTCTTTTTGGAGTATTAAGTATCAGCAGGTTAGTATTTCTGAAATATTATGTATGTTGAAACTGTAAGGACACAGAAAATGGTGGAATTTCAGACAGGCCAGATGATGCTGTGGATGTCTTTCATACATTCTTCGGGGTGGCTGGTAGAGTACCTCCATCATTTTGCCTTTTTTGTTTCATTTGTTATGCTAAAATCTTGTCATCTGAGGTTTCCTTGGTTTATACGGGAACCACCCAACCTCTCCATTTCCCATGCATTGAGATAACTCAATGTGGGAACATTAGTGACTGATGACTTCATTCAGTCATCCTGTTTCCAAAGAGTGATGAAAAGCCATTCTTCATGAATCCTTGTGAATATATGTTGCTAAGTTGCTAGCATCATGTTCAGAATTCAGATAAGAATAATCATTTTGTTCAACATGCTTATAATGATACATTGGAACTGGATATTTAACATGTTTCTATTTTTATTTTTGTTGTTTGGAAGGTTTAAGTGAGCATATATATGTGAATCATCAGCGATACATCCCTATTTATCCTTTCCTGACAGTGCCTATTGCTTTTATTCACATGTTTCCTATTCCTTTTACACTAAAAACTAGGGACGCTGAAGTTGTATTTTTTCTTGCAGGACTTTCACTTCTTGAATATCCAGGACTGAAACCCATAGATCCAGCTTATGCCTTACCTGTTGATGTTGTAAATCAAATTTTCTTTACTAAATAAGGACATAGTAATTAAATTTGACTTTCCAGTAATGGCAATCTTGGATAGTTGGATTTATAAGACTCACTCGTGGAGGTTGGATCTATCCCCTCCTCCCGGCCCCAGCCCAAAAAACAGTTGATTTCGTAAAAAAAGGATTAACATTTTGAGCATCGTTTAGTTAAATTGCAGTTATACGACATGTAAAGATTGATCAATATTGTAGTCAACCATCAAATTTATGTTACTACTTACTACATAGAAGTATAATTGCTTTTGTTCATACAGTTGTCATGCCATTGTCTTGGTGAAACTGTTCTTTTCTCAAATTAAATTCATTCACTGAATAAAATTAAATTCAACCTTCTAATAGAGTTTTTACTTGACATCAATCTGGATAGCATTATGGTGTTTAATGTGTTGGGGCAAGTTTTCCTACTTAATCTGGGATTCAAAAATAATGTGGGTGGTAGGAATTTCAATTTTGCTATTAAGATTCTAGAAGGCACAATAGCATTATGATGAAGGGAGTGGTGTCTTGAGAACCAAGAGGTTCCTAGACATCCAGAAAGCTACTATGATGATGTCCTTAATCATCACACTTGCAATGGTGGAACAAGAAGGCAAAATGGCTAATGCTTTGAAGCAACTTTCTAGGTACGGGGGAATGAGGTACTGCATTGCTAGATAGTGTTTGTTTTTTTCTTTGGGTTGAGAAACAAATGATAAATTTACCATTCCAGAGCACAAATAGAAAATGAGCGTAGAATCTGGCCAAGATATAGAGGAAGATTGTGACTTCCTACGTTACATGTTTTTTGTCGTTAACTTACATCAAACATGGGCGAGTCTAGCTTCTCTACTGCTGGAAATCTATCTCCAGGCATTTTTTTAATAAAAGAATCTTATTAACTTTTTTAATACTTTTGTCATTGATGTGGATGTACAACATAGAATTAATAGAAAGACAGCTATTTTCTCTACTCAAAGCATAGGAACAGCTGGTGATTGATATCGGACGGGAACCTCTTCTAAGGTTAGATAAAAGTTGCAGTGTGATAAAAAAAAAAAAAACTCTAATTAACAGAAGAGGTATAAGTATATGTAAACTTGTCTCAAGATTTTTTTCTTTTAAAAAATGAAGATTGATTGAAATTAATGCTTACAAACCGTGGACAGAACAAAGGTGGCTTCAGTACCTTGGTCACTGTTGTCGTTAAAAAGATCATTGCCACTGCGGTTTTTTTTTCTTGGCATATAAGTTGTTGCCCCTACCTTCATTAGAGTCCGGCTTCTACCTAGCCTATGGGAGAGATCTTGAAGAGTTGATATCCATGCAACTAACAATGATTTCGTTCACTAGATTTAGTATATAAATCTTTTTTTTTGTTTAAAAAAAGTGTTATATAGACAAATTTACTATTGTTTGATTAGGAGTTCGTAAGTCGTGCATGGGATAGTTTGTGTTTTAAATTCTCTACTTGGTCATTTTAACACATCTACAGAACTTTACACAAACATCAAAAGTCCTTAACTAAGACAAAAAAAAGTCCAACTTGAAAAAAATGTAGCAAATCTGTAACAAAAAAAAGAGTACCAAACCATACAACTCAGGCTAACATAAAAAAGAATATCTATATTATTTATTTGTGTACAAATGACAAAAAGAGTAGGTATGTTGTTTCTACATTATGGTTTTATCGCTTTCTTCTTTTGGCCACCAGAATTTCCACCCACTATGTTTCTTTGAATTGTTGCTGTACTACCAAAACCCCCGCTCTGCTCTCAAAATCTGAAGAAGCAAGCATATCACCAATAACACCTAACTCTGAAAATTCACTCCAAGCTGTAAGCCCTTCTGTCTGAGGTGAGTCTAACTCATGTCTTCTCCCAACTATGAAAAAGCCATGTTCATTTACTATTTGGCGAAGAAAAATAGATGTCTCTGGCCCACCATTTACTATGACTTTGTGATAACTTACATTTCCCAAGCTAGACTGTGGTGTCTTAACATGTTTTAGTGCCTGACTATCTCGTAGATAATCCATGTCTGGTGTTTGTTCCTTAGGAGCAAGGTGATACACAACCAAGTTGACTCTGGGATTCCTTGTTGCTCGTATGGCTAAGCACAAAGCCTCCCGGTCATCTTTTCCACCCAGAAAAATCATTGCTAGCCGAATGAATGAGTCACTATGAATGGCAGAACGGTTGACAAGGATTCCAACTGAGCATGGAGCCCTTTTTAGGAGGTTATAATTTAACACCCTCGCGTTCTTGTCATCAGATTCAATGCCACCATCACTAGACCATCGTAGATGGAATGGAAGAATTATAATGGATGCCACTTTGTCTAATGCGAGGTGACAAACATCCTCATGCATCAGGGAGGATGGAGATATGGCAGTGTAAGTGTGTGTAGTTACTGCACCAATGTTGTCATGTTCATAGAGGTCAAAAGCAAGAATGACTTCATCTGAATAAGACTTGTGGCAACTTGATGAAATTGTTCTTTGAATACAATGGGAAATGAAAATGGGAGAGGCCCTTCCAACTAGCTCGATTAGATGCAATGCATCCACAATGATGGGTTGTTCTGCTGTTGGACAACAAAGGTCAAGGAAATCTTTCATAGCAGATATATGGTATGTTTTATGAACGCAAGCAACTATTCTCAGCTCTGAGTCTGGTTTTAAACTAGCGATGGTCCTCTTCTGGTAGCCAGCGTATTTTCTTGATGGATCATACAATAGTTTTACAGACCATTTCACTATGCTTGCTATGACCATTATGCTGATCATCATTACTCCATAGGTATGGCCATTAATAGCCTGCGTGCACATATAAATGAAATTTTATACCGCATTAAATATAGACAATGATAATATTTTCGAACTCTAAAGAATATGGTTAGTTTTAGGATAAATTACATTTTATCCTTTGTTATTTCACACTTTCTCAACTTACTCCCATATTTTTTTATCACTAAGCCCTCTATACCTTTTTTTTCCCTAGTCTAGAACTGTGACCAGTAAGTCAAGCTGTAGATAAAGTAAGAAAAGAAAAAAGGATAAAAGGGGTTCCCTGATAACAAAAATATAGGGGTATTTAGCAATACAAAAAGTAGTGAGGGGAAGTAAGTTAAGAAAGTGTGAAGTTATACCTAAAATTTACCCTTAACACTATTGGAAGGCAATTTAAGGTTGAACTAAATATATTACCCCATCGTCATATAAGACACCATACATGCCGACTTCCACTACGCCTTTAACGTTCAAAATGAGGCCAAGAGTCAAGGCATCTTTGAAGGGAATATAGGAAAAGACGGCAGGTATAATGCATGCTATTGCTTTGACAACGTGAGTGAAAAGGGAGCTGAAAACAGTGACCACAACTTCTCTCGAGGAATAGTGCGAGGAAAAATCTGCCTTCATCATACTGCAAGTAACAAATATTGGCAAGAATAAGCAGTTACCAAAGAAGTGAAGCTTTTTGACTAATGCAGATCCTAATGGAGGTCCTTCTGGCACAGCCAATCCCAAAACAAAAGCTCCTAGGATGAAGTCTTGATCTAATTGAACTGCAAACCAACCTAATGCAAAGACCATTGTGATGATAATATAGATATAACCATCATTCACAGGCCTTCCTGCTGCAGTATGTTTGATGATCCAAAACATTGCTGGCCGAAAAATTAAGGGAACAAAGATGCCAAAGGAAACCAATGACATCGAGAGCAGTAAAATATTCCGGTTTTCATTGCCATCCAATAATATATTGGTAAAACAGGCAACGACTTTGCTCAATATGTCACTCACCAATACTGAGGATAACGCCAATCTACCAATTTCAGAGTTAAGGATTTTAAGTTCATTGAGGAGGGAAGCAACTACTGCAAATGAATTTATAGTTTCTGATACCACTATAGGAATAACATTAAAGACTTCATCTGAAAAACTGATTGTGGTTGGAATACAAATAATTAACGGCACAGCCAATCCAATGATAGCAATGGTCCATGCCATGTGACCTGTCCTGGTTATCATGCTCAAATCCATTTGCACACCACTTGTAAAGATGAAAAGTGCATAACCCATTGATGTGATTGTTGCGAGTGTGTCCTGGCTTGGAAATGGAAACAACTTCCTCTTGTAATTGTCCAACATCTCTACCTGAATAGTAGCGCCTAGAATCAGGCCAGCCTGCAATTGGAAACAAGTTATGAATCAGTTAATGAGTCTTCTTCCTGTATGTCTCTATAAAAAAGCATGGCAGTGATGAAGTTTAGCAAAAATTATAAGCAACAAGAGAGGCAGCACTCTGTATTTGTATTAATATGAACATTTCTTCATACCAAAAGAAGAAAAAGAAAAGGCAAAATGTTAACAACTCAGCTGGATCCAATAGTGGCATATGGATAAAATATGAGAAATCATCATCTCACATCACTTTCCCTTACATCACTTTTACATTGCATGCTACATGTGACAAATATTCTGAGTGACCTCATCTAGAGAGAAAAAAGAAGTAAAAGGTAATATCAAGATTTTAAATTGTAGCCGAAATTTTGTTGCACTCTTTAATATTGTAGAAAATTATGGACAAATGCAGCTAATACGATTACAATTGCAATCACGTACACACCAAAAACCTTGATGTTGTGGATGAAATTATGGTCCGGACTGTTTTTTGAAATCTTTGGGTAATAGTAAAGGAGTGTAAAGGGGAGTTTAAGTAAATATGGTTAAAATTTTTAGGGCTGATAAAACACAGATGCAGGGACCGCTCATCTATCCAAGAGTAAAAAGAAAGCATGCCAATTCATTTTGTAAAAATTTTTGGCCACCTAATATTATATATATACGTGTGCTCTATAATGACCTACTATTTATTAATTATAATCTATTATGTCACTTTTGTCATATATCTTGGATTGGTTTTAGGCCATGATGTGCAGACAATAAAGAAAAGACTTTTAAATGTTTCCCATTTCCCCCCTATAAATTTGAGTTTAGTTTGTTCTCTACTTTTATGAGAAACTAATTAACAAAGTGAACAATGAAACTTTAATTAACATAGGCTCTGGCAACATAAAAATATGTAAAAGAAGAAAACTTACTATCATTGATGGAATAAATTGAGGGAAATCAAAGCTCTTTAAGAAGAATTGGCAGATTTGGGTTACAGCAAAAACTATAAGCACCTGCAACTCAAACAATGGGAGTGAAGATTTCATTGGAGTCCTGCCATTAAGTTGGCCACCCCATAAGCCATCTGAAACAATATTGGGTGGAGCAACAGTGCACACATTATAGGTGGAAAAATTGATTTTATCAACTGACAAGAATAAAGTCTCATTTGCACTCAAATTCATTTTGTTGACAATGCCAAGTTACCAAAGAGAGGTATGAAAATACAATTCAACAAGAGAAAGTTATAGGAAGATGGCTCAATGGCTAGGCTATCTATATAGGCATTATAACTTTTGTCACCAACTTTTGCCTTTTTGTTGGCATGTTAGAGATTGTGATCATATAGTTCGATGTTGTAATGTTACAGAAAAGATAACAACTAAATTTTATGTTCGACCACGGGGAAATAACAGCATTCAATCCCATAAATAATCTTTGGGGGTTGTATTGCTATTTTCAATATATGCTTGAGACAGAACATTCTTATCAGACCGTAACATTATATGTTTATCCAAGTACAGAGTTGTTTTCTATTTTCAACCTTAATACTATTATTAGATATATCTTATAGTTACAGTTACAGCTAATTTTTTTATATATAAAATGTTAATAAAAGAAGAGATATATACTTTTAATCGCTTATTTATAAAAGTACTTTTATTATTTAAACTTTTACAGAAAAAAATAATAAAATATTATACTATAACGCCCACCGTGGGTTCACCGTGGGATTCGAACCCACGACCACAAGGTTAAGAGCCTTGCGCTCTACCGACTGAGCTAGACGGGCAATTCAATTGTTGTTTTTTATTTTAATTTTATTTATAGTATCATTTCACATAATTTTTAAAATTTGTCATATTTTCATGTTTGTCTTGTATCCTATCTACTTTAGTATTTTTACTTTCTAGTTTACAAATATTTTTTCATGCCTTGCTCCTAACTTTTTGAAGGATCTAATTCATACAAATAAAAAAAATTAATAAATATAGATTTTTTACTATAGATTTTTTAACTAATGTTTTCATAACACTAGTTAACATTCTTCTTTTCAAAATAATTTTTCAAACTGTCGTATCAAATTCTACAAAATATCCTGTTAATTTTAATTTGATTTTTTTATATATTAATTAACTTATTGAGAATATGTTTATTTATATAATTTTGGTTTTTTCATTCATTCTTAAAAAATAAAATAAAAAGTAGCATTCTTTAAAGTTGAAATTCAACTATTGATCATGATCCATGATAAATAAATAATTGGAAAGCTAACTAGTTGAGAATGAACAAATTCGCCTGTGATATTTGCTTTTTATTCTTTAGAATTTAGATGTCACTTCACTGTACATTATATTTTTATTTTTACTTAAAATTTTAAAATAAAAAATAACTATACATTTTAGGTGTCATAATTTTATTGAAAGGAATACATATTCCTGTAATGCTGAATTTTTTTCCCAACATAACCAATTTTTTTACTATATATAATTTTGCGCTTTGCGCAAATGACACAAATTAGGTTGCCTAATATTATTTCCGTAGATTTCTACGAAGAAATCAATGATCAAGTCAAGCTTGAAGATCCTATGTTTAACGACTTCAAAGTTCATTTTAAAAAGAAAAACGGTGCAGTTTTTTTAAGAAGGTAGTAAAAAAATTAGCGAGTTTTATGAAATTTCAAATGGTGATTTGTTGACTTTGATTATTTTTTTATATCGTTTTGCATAAATTGTTAAACAATTTCAATTATTTTTAAAATTTTTGTGTATTATTTTTAAATTATCGAGTATTTAAAAATAATATAAACACTTAATAAACTATTAAGTATAATTTTTTTTATTGATTTCTCTCTCTTAATTAAGATTCCATTATTATGTATTTAGTTATAATAAAATCATTTCTATGGGATTTTAATTGTTAACCAGGTTTGTTTTGGTTTATAAAATTCTGAATTACGAATTTAATTTATAATGTAAACGATTATATTTTTAATTTTTAATTTAAGACAATCAATTATTAGAAATTAAACACAAACTAAACTTCTAAGGACAGTTACTATTCATTTAATTAATTTTAGAGCAAGTTGCAAAACCCATACTTTTTTTATTTCACTTCTCTCTTATTTTCATCCTATAAGATACTCATAATTTTTTAACGACTTCAAAGTTCATTTTAAAAAGAAAAACGGTGCAGTTTTTTTAAGAAGGTAGTAAAAAAATTAGCGAGTTTTATGAAATTTCAAATGGTGATTTGTTGACTTTGATTATTTTTTTATATCGTTTTGCATAAATTGTTAAACAATTTCAATTATTTTTAAAATTTTTGTGTATTATTTTTAAATTATCGAGTATTTAAAAATAATATAAACACTTAATAAACTATTAAGTATAATTTTTTTTATTGATTTCTCTCTCTTAATTAAGATTCCATTATTATGTATTTAGTTATAATAAAATCATTTCTATGGGATTTTAATTGTTAACCAGGTTTGTTTTGGTTTATAAAATTCTGAATTACGAATTTAATTTATAATGTAAACGATTATATTTTTAATTTTTAATTTAAGACAATCAATTATTAGAAATTAAACACAAACTAAACTTCTAAGGACAGTTACTATTCATTTAATTAATTTTAGAGCAAGTTGCAAAACCCATACTTTTTTTATTTCACTTCTCTCTTATTTTCATCCTATAAGATACTCATAATTTCTCATATTTTCTATATTTTATTTGTATCCTCGCCGTTTATCTTCTATTTCAATTGTACCAAACAAATTGTACAAGTACAAAAGATTAATGTCCAATGAGTGCTCCTGTTATTATTTTTTATTGATTCTTGAAATTAAGAAAATTAAAAATAAAACTCTTAAAATATCAAATAAATCTTTAAATTTAACTTTAAGTTAATATTGTTATTTAAGTAACACGACCTTTTAAATTTTAGACTGCAGTTTTAGAAATAATACATTTTCATTTTTTTTATTTTTTTTATTTTCAAAATTAACGAAACTGCATTAAACGTGGGGAAATCAAATTATTCACGCAATTTTAAGTGAGTTACTAAATGCTTTTACTATATATTTTCTTAGAATTCAATAATTTTAATAAATAACTAATATTAATTATTAAAATTTTAAAAATAAATGATAAAAATAACTTAATTTCTATACATTTATAAAGGTTAATTTTAAGTTTTTAAAAAATAACTTATAAAATAAAAATGTACAATATATTTAAGTTTTAGAATTATGTCTCTAACATTAAGTATTGATAAATATAAGTTATGAATCACAATACAAACTCTGTATATATAATAAAAACGAACAATTTATCCAATAAATAAAAAAAATTAAAGCAATACGTACATTAGTTTCTATTTTTTAGTTTATTTATCTTTAAATATTTTAATTAATATAAATCACACTTTAATCATAATACTTACTATAAAATACAATTTCTCAATCACAATAGTATTTATATTTTTTAGTTACTTTATACTTTTTATTTTCTAAAAATAGAAAACACTGAAAAAAGTAGGACTAATAGAGCCTATTTTTCTTTTCCTTTTCCATTTTTTATATAAAGCCCATTTCCCCTTTAGTCATTTTTAAAGTAAATAACTAAAACAACTATTTTTAGGTTTTAATAATTTGATACGGTAATTCACTTTATATTATATTAAATAAAACAAACTGTTAATATGTTATTATTTAAGGTAAACTTATTTCTTAAAATAAAATCTTATTCATGACTTGTAGGTTAATTCTATTTTAATTTTAAAATAAATTATATAAATATTTTTTAAAATATTATAAAATTACATAAACATCTTATTATTTTATATTTTATACTTTTTTTTTAAAAAAAATATACACTTTATATACGAGAGTTTCTCATGCGTTATATTAACATTTTTTATAACAAATAATTTTAATATTTAAAATGACACGAATGTTTGAATAAATTTACAAAATTTTATAAGATATGTATACAATTAATCTTAATTATAGTATCAGAATCCTTCAAAAATTAACTTAATACCCGTACTAACTATAATTTAGGGGTTAAATTAAGAGTTAAAGTAAAAAACTGAGAATAATTGGAGAGTTGCTAGTTCATCCATGTAATCAACGTCATACAGCCATGTTGATGTTACCGATGCAATTGCAATGCATTATGTTGTGCATCGCTCCCATCACCATTTAGAAACCCTAACCCTAACCTCCGACCAAAATGGTGAAGAAGAAGGTTCCCGATTGGCTCAACAGCTCTCTCTGGTCCTCATCACCGTCATCCCCTCCCTCCGCCGCCGCCGCCGCCGCCGCCGCCAGCTCGTTTGAACAGCCGCCGCCTCCTCCTCCACGTCTTCCGTCCCCTGCTGTCGTAAGCCCGTCCGAACTTCCGCCGCGTCCTCCGTCGCCTCAGCCAGTCCAAGATCCTCCGCCGACGCAGGGAATCGACGATTCGCCGAGGGAAGATCACGGCGATGGCTTTCGTTCCGCGCACGACGTGTCTCGCCAGGCTCAATTGCTGGCTGAGGTTCCCTTCGCCTCCCCTTTTGCAAAACGAGAATGAATTTTCGTTAATTAGTGCGTTTAATAAGAGTGTTTATTCTGTGATGGTTTGGTTTGGATCAGTTGTCGAAGAAGGTGGTGGATATGAGCGAGTTGCGGAGCCTCGCGTGTCAAGGTATGCCTGATGCTGTTGGGATACGCTCTACTGTCTGGAAGGTTAGGTTTCCTTTCATTCTATTTTTTTTTTTTTCTACATTGAGTGGTTCTTTATAGAGTTTAATTTCCCTGCACTATTACTGTAGAGATTTTTACATCATCAACCGATGATATATGAGTTCTAAAATGGAAAGTCAATAAACTTACCGTTTATGACAATTTGCGATTGGATGATTGATTCACACTCAGTGAATTTTAGTTGATACAGTGTCAGCGCATTGTAATTGCTAATTATTATTTTTTTATGTGTGTGATGAAATTGATACTATCGTCAAATCCTGCGTAAGTGATTGTTTGGTATGGATAGAATGCAGTGACACTTGAATTGATATTTAAATGAATAAAGAAAAGGAATAAAAAATTAATTTCTGATATTTTTAGGTGAATTAGATTTATTTAGGTGAATTAGGAACGATTGAGCAAGGATTTCTGCACTAAGGACGTGCATTCCAAATCATCTAACCAAATATGCGAGTGGCTTATTCCCATTCCATTCCAACCATACAGGTCACGTGTTTATAAGTCTAAGGATATGGTTTAGGTGTTATTGGTTCCTTTATTGATGGAAAAAAGGTAGTGATATGATGAAATGCTGTTGCAATTTATGTTTATTGATACTTGCAGCTTTTGCTTGGATATCTTCTGCCTGATAGGGGCCTTTGGTCAGCTGAATTAGCAAAGAAGCGGTCTCAGTACAAACAATTCAAAGAGGAGATTCTCATGAATCCTGTAAGTTAGTTGCTTAGGGAGCTCTGATGCCTTCTTGTTATCATCTCGTTGTTTTTGTTCAACTTTAGGCTTATTTTTTGTTTTTTTTTTTTTGGGGGGGGGGAGGGGGGGTTGTAGCTGTAAAGTTGCCTAATTAGTGATAGGATCGTATAATAAATAACTGAAAGCTGCCAGTGGTTGAACTAAAGCTGTAGAATGAAGAAACATTTATTTGCACATTATCACATTGATTCTTATGACAAATTACGGTTTGTAGAAGAGAGACAATTCTAAGGAATCTGTTGTCACATTAATTTTTTGAATTTAATTGTAATTTACTTGGTTCTCTGAATGTGTGTCCAAGTCAAATTGATATGGTGCATGTGTATCTTAGTGGAATTTTTACAGAATTATTGATTGTTAATGCATATTCTATTCTATTTGCTTTATCTGTTTGGCTCTCTGAATGTTTCTGTGGCTAACTAGTCAGAAATCACAAGGAAGATGTACAACTCGACAAATTGTGATACCTATGATGCCAACTGTGCGAGGGCATTGCTCTCTAGATCAGAAATCACACATGGGGAGCATCCTTTGAGTCTTGGGAAGACCAGTGTATGGAATCAGTTCTTCCAGGTAGAATGCAAAGTGCTCTAGTTCTTACCATTTAAAGGGAAAATCATCAGATACCTTTCAGCTTGAAACTGTTGTTTTTTATTCTAGAGGTGGTGTGAAAGTCTTTAAATACTCAGGGAATTATTGGATATGGTGGACTGTACTGTAGGTACTGTAAAATTATGCAGAAATATAGAACAAAGAGAGTATATTTGGGGCTGAATTCTCTTTCACATTTCAGGAGCACATACTAATATTTATAGATAGATGAGTGACTATTAAACTACAAGAAGTTACAATAATGGTAAAAGTCTCAACAATTATTGACTGTTTTTTATAATAATGGAAAGCACAATACTCATACAACAAAAACTAAGTAAAAATTATGATGCATTTTGATAAAGTTGCATACATTCCATTAATATTGTCTCACGACACATCAGTTCATGACATTTTCAGTTTTACATGAATGGATGACAAGTGACAACTGAAAACCATCATGCTTAATGAAACTTCCTTTACCAAAAAAATGTGGATTGATTTCATTGACCTTATCTGTAATGACAATCACTTATTGTCTACTGTAAGATGCTTCTCTAATTTTTTTGATAGTACAAGATTACCCAGTGATCTATTTGTTCCAATAATGACACGTCTTTATGACATTGGGCTAAGCAAATTTGTTACCACATACTATTAATGGTCTAGCTGCTGTCAATATTTTAATTTTTAATGAAGTCCTGTGTTCATTATTGTATCACAATTATATAAATTTCATGCTAATGCACTATAATACTCTGTGCAAAGGCTGTTGTGAAGCAAATCTTCCTCTTCTTTGCATTTTGTAGGATACAGAGATCATAGATCAAATTGACCGAGATGTAAAGCGCACTCATCCTGATATGCACTTTTTCTCTGGTGATTCCCAATTTGCAAAATCTAATCAGGTTTTTCCTTTATTTGTCATAAAAATCATACAAACTACAATTCAAGTCTTTTCTTGCACGAACCCTTTGACTTATTATTACTATTTTTGGGGGGACATTTTCAGGAGGCTTTGAAGAATATATTAATTATTTTTGCAAAGTTAAACCCGGGCGTAAGATATGTGCAAGGAATGAATGAGATATTGGCTCCTCTATTCTACGTGTTCAAAAATGACCCAGATGAGGAAAACGCAGTGAGTATATGACAAACTCTTTTAATCTTTTAGTTTTTTGTTATATGATCTATTGTGGGTTTGCATTATCAAACACCTGATTCTCTGTTATTGTCCTTGTTTGTAATGCATGCTTTGTTAACACCACTTGCCATAGTGTGTTGATTTAATTTTATTTGTGTTTTCTAAAGACTAGTTGGTTCAAATTTAATTTTTTCTTTTTGATTTTGCAAATTTCAATTGAAGAAGTGCTTTTCCTTTCTTATTCATCAGATGCATTGTATGTACGCAAGTCTGTCAGGCTTGACCTTTTGTATGAATACATTCTACAAAGTTCATGTTTCCTCATTAAGTTGCCTGATAGTTTCCAGTGTATGCTTTAATGGAAGGGGCTGCTACAACGGGGAAAGGGAAGACAGATAAAAAATTAGGTGTGACAAGTTAAAAAAGTAATCATTGCTAACTCAGGGGTACTGGGACAAGAAATTTTACCAAATGTAATACGGCATTGCCCTGTATACATAAAATAGAAAGTATGTGAAATAATTATTATGACCATGGGAATATTGATTTTGTTGTTAACAAATTGCTTAGGTGGCAATATGGTAGAGTAATATTGACTCATATTACTGCCATGTTCTATTTTATTATTGGTTAACTCTGCTCATCAGTTCCCTATTATAATTTGCAGGCCTTTGCTGAAGCAGATGCATTCTTTTGTTTTGTTGAGCTATTGAGTGGGTTTCGAGATAACTTTGTTCAACAACTCGACAATAGTGTTGTGGGAATCCGTTCGACCATTACAAGATTGTCCCAGCTTTTGAGAGAACATGATGAAGAGTTGTGGCGTCATCTTGAGATCACTTCTAAAGTAAGACAGTTTCTAGCATATATTCTATCATGTCACAGTTCCCTTTCAGTTTAAATTTGGAAATATTGGAGGAGGATAGACATTTCTGTTAAAGTATTTTAATTCTTGATATTATAATTAGTTATTGATTATTAATTTGTACATTGCATGATTGCAATATCTACTGTTATGCTAACATTGTGTACTTCCAATTTATATTAAATTTGTTAAATAAGCTAAATAATAAATAAACAAGAAAGTGGCGGCTCCTTTGTGATTCATTTAATGATATGAACTTCTCTGTTATAATTGTTTTTGGCTACTGTTTTTTGTCTGTTTATACTGTTTTATGTTTCTCAACTAATCAAGTGACAGGGCTTTTGATGAATCACAATACTTTGCATGCATACTTGCTGGATGATTCAACCATGTATTTGCTTTTGTCTATTGAACAGTTTATCAGATGGCTCATTTTTTCTAGTTCTGAATGTCAGGTCAATCCTCAATTCTATGCATTTAGGTGGATCACTCTCCTGCTTACGCAGGAATTCAATTTTGCTGACAGTCTTCACATTTGGGACACTCTTTTAAGCGATCCAGATGGTCCACAGGTACAATTCATATTCAATCTTGTACTATAATAGACCGGCAATTAGACTTATGGTCCATTGCCTCTTATTTGACAACAGCAATAAGACTGGTGATGTTGCATTTGATGTTGTGAAGTTACTTTTGTATAAAAAATTAGACTTAATTGCAAATTTTATCATCCAAGTTTTATTTTCACAAATTTTACCATCCAACTTTTTTCTGAACATTTTATTTGGCTCTACGTAGTATGGTTCAAGTGAATTGCTATTAATGAGAAAATCAAGACAATTTTAAGTTTTTATCAACTATATATTTTGCTATTAGACTGCTTGTACTTAATAAAGTTCAAAGATGTTTTATTTTTTTCATAATGGTGATCCACTTTGCACATTACTCTGCAGGAGACCCTTCTTCGGGTATGCTGTGCAATGCTTGTTCTCGTTCGTAAGCGCCTGCTTGCGGGTGATTTCACATCTAATCTTAAGTTGCTGCAAAATTATCCCACCACAAACATTAGTCATTTGCTGTATGTTGCCAACAAGTTTCGTGTACAGTCAGTCTGATGGTTCTCGCCCCTCATCTTTTGCATGTTGCTCTTGTATCTCTAATTTCTCTTTCAAATTCAATGTTTGTAAGTTGTAAATGACCTTTTTAAGTGAGACTCAGAGCAGTGACGGTTTATTTATTTTTTTAACTTATAATTTGTATGTAATTTTTCTTTGGGGATAAAAAAGGGGCGGGTAGGGGGGGGTAATGTGAGCTTGGTGTATTACACGCTTACAGTAGCATGAATTTATTTTATCTTTTACTTTTTGCTCTAGGTTTTTTTTTGACTTTTCCACTTCGTGATCTTGCTGAAATATGCATTTATTCACTTCTGTCCCCTCTTAATTGAACAATTCATTGTTAAGATACTAGGTAAACAAAACAAGTTATCCATGTATTATATAGATATTTTTAAATTTAAATAAAATGTAATATATACATAAACTTTATCTACCAATATTTAAAATTTAAATTAAATTGAAATCAAATTTAAGAAATAATATTTTTAAAAATAAAGTTTAAATGAATGATTTTTTTAAAAGTTAAGGATTAAAGTGACTATTCATTATAGTTTTAAGAATTAGAACGAGGTTTTGGTCTAAATTAAGGTGTGAAATTATTTAAAAATATAAAAGTATTTAATTGTGAAAGGGAGGATAGTATTATAAAATTATTTTATATTTTTAATTTATAAATGTTATATCTAACAAGTATTGATGTAGTTTGTGTTTGATTGAGCTTTTTTTTTATTTCTATTTTAAAGAATTGTTTTTAAAAATGATAATTTTTGTTGAAATTTTTATGTTAATTAGTTATATGATTAAAATAAAACATATTAATGGAGAATAAAATTTTGACTAAGTGAGGATAATATTATTATATCATAACTAATAATTATTATGGAGTCTATTCAGACGCATGTTATTGGATTGTTATTAAATTATTTGTAGATGCTCAATCTTACAAATTTCATATTCAAGATATTTCAAACTTAAATTTTAAATATTTTTTTAAATAATTATTTCTAAACATGCTCTATAAGTGAATGGTTTAGTGACTGTTATGAAGTAATAATAATATTTATTTAAAATTAATTTATTTTAATTATAATTCAACATTTTTTTATAACATAAATTAAAATTATAATAAATTATTGAACATTTTTTAAAGTTTTTTTAAATTATATATAATATTCTTTTTATTTTAAGTTTTATACTAACTTTTCTTGTAACAGATGTCAATGAAATATATAAGTATTTGTGTAATATTTTCAAGCATTAAAAAAAATTAGTATAATATATAAAAAAGTGTGAGTGAAATATTTTTAAACATTAAGAGAATTGATATAAAAATAAAAAAATAGTGATTTTAAATGTAATTCTATAAAATATAAAAAATATTACTATAATTTGTTATTAAAATTTTTTTAACTTAAAAGAATAAAGTTATAAGACTAAAAAATTATTATTTTAATTAAAAAATAATAATTTTATTATTTTTAAATTTAATAAAAAAATTTAAAACCTTTGTCAAAAGTTTACCAAAAAAATATGTAATAGTAGTTTATGTTCCAAAATTCATTTATGAGTAGTTTAATTGATGGTTGGCTTGTTTATTTTTCTTTAGAAAAAATTGACAATTATCTTTATTTTTTGAGATTTACGAACAGAAATTAAGAGAAAAATAAAAAAAGTTAAAACTAATATGTTAAATAATATATTACAATAGGAGAATAGAAATAAAGAGAAAAATAAAATAAAATGAAAGTAAAATAAAAAATAAATTTAATTATATTTTTGGTTTTTTAAATATTCTAATTATATAATTTTAATTGTAACAGAAGAATAGCAATAAAGAGAAAAATAAAATAAAACAAAAGTAAAATAAAAAATAAATTTAATTATATTGTTGGTATTTTAATTATATAATTTTAATTTTTAGGTATTATAATTATATAATTTATTTTTTAAAAATATTATTATTATGTGATATTTGAAAAGATTTAATAGATATAATCAAAATATAAAAAGATTAAAATGGAATAATTATAGTACTTAATGGAATTATTTTGTTTACGTATATAAGGAGGCTTAGATGAAGATGGTTGTTTTCCGTGTTGGGGTCAATCATAATCCGTCAAAGGCACCACACTGAAGCGAATCTGGTAAAGCAGAAAAGCGTAGTTGGTGAAATTCCTGGGATCCCCACTGGACGGAGTATTTGTTGCTTTGCTTTACCCGCTTTTTTCTTTCTTTCATTCAATCCTCTCTTACACTCTACGACTACTCATCCATTCCACCACTCATTTCCAAACCAAACGTGTTTCTTCGTATTCAGCCCCAAACTCATGGTACGCTCTTATCAATCAATCCTTCCTTCATATTTTCTTTTAAACTAAACGCTGTTGTATAATTCAACACACCGTTTTGCGTTTCAGGCAAGCACGTTGCGGTTATACTTGACCTGCATTCGCAACACGCTCGAGGCCGCAATGTGCCTCCAGGTACTATCCTCTCTCACTCTTCAACGCCGCTCTATATATTCTTCTTTTTCTTTTTTTCTTTTTCGCTCCAATCACGTGTTGTGTGCTTCCAGAACTTTCCCTGCCAAGAAGTCGAAAGGCATAACAAGCCCGAGGTTGAACTCAAGTGCGTTCTCTCTCTCTCTCTACTTCCTTGCATATTTGCTCCATGCCATTGTTCCTTTTTTTTTTTTTTTATATATATATATATATATCTAAATCTAAATCTATTTGAATTCCGCATTTTAAAATTTAGTTCGACGATTCACGATCTTCTTCTTATAGAAAATCAAAACGATCGAGTTTGTGAATTTTGTTGGTTTATGTGCAGGACCAGCCCCGAACTGCTGCTCAATCCCGTAAGATCCATCTCATTTCATATCACTATGTAGTAATTTCTGCTTGGAGTTTTTTCCTACTTGCTTTACTAGTGCTAATTGGTCTGATTTAAGAATGTGTAACTAGGTTGTTGAATTACCAAAATGCTAGATGATCTTTCTTTTCTTTTCCTTCATAGTAGATAAGCATGGTTAGGGTGCGAGGTATTCTCTGTGGTAACTAGTTCATACAAGCTTTGGCCTTAAGCTAAAGAAAGTAAATAAGGCATATGATGATTTATGGTTGGATTTTTTATGTTAAGAATGAGACTGGTGTTCTATTTCTGTTTCTTAAAATCTCTTCCTTCTTCAAAGTTCAAATTGACCACTATTTAGGATTGTGGAGTCTAGCTTTTGCAGAATTTGGGATACTTCACTACCAACCTTCTGTTTGATAACCTTGTCGGCACTCATTTTGTCTATGATCATTACGTTGAATCTCTTTCTTGGAATTATAAGGTCCTTGTGAGGGTCATGGTTCAGAGCTTTCGTGAAGTGTTACACAATCTAGTTTTTACTTGTTGCCAACGGATTTTGACAATTAAAAAACCTTGTAAATGCCTTTACTTTATATCTTCACATGCACCAGTAGGTTGGAGAGGTTTAACCGTCTGTTTCTGCAGAGGTAATGGCTTGGGAAATTTGGTGCAGATAGCTTGCTCTTAATTGAAGGAGTGGGTTTGTGCGTTGACACTTGAGTAGATGATCTTGTGATGAACGGTTTTACAAGTTCCAATTAGAAGGTAGAGCTTGTAGGCACTGTGCTATGTTCTTTCAACTCTGGTGTTTCCACATTATTCCATCATTTTCCTTGTGATGGAGGCTTCATGCAATTTATAATGCTAGCTTGTGAAGACATTATAATTTGCTTCTGAAGCAACTTTCATCTGAAAGGGGAAAAAAACTTGAAATGAGACTTGTCTAAAAACAAAGGAGAAAAAATTACTGCAACATAAATGAATACTTGCACACAGAGGTCCGTGAAAGAGAGATCAACATTGGTTTTGTTTAGTGGGGAGGATTTGGGATGAAAGAATATATCATTGGAAAGACAGGATGCAAATTCTCCTAAAAGATGAATACATACATAACATATATACATACATACATACATACGTACATCCATATATATATATTTGGGATAATAGTAGATATCAAATTATCAATTGAATGCAAAGACAGGATGTACATTTTTGGGGTGCTGGGCAAGGCTAGAGATCCTTTTTTATATGTAAAAAAAAAAAGATGAAACATCAAGCAGGAGTGGCTAAAAAATTTTCTCAAGTGATGAAAACAAAAGTTTAGATGTATGATATAGATACTAGATTTAAGATATCCCATATAATTTGTAGTTAAAATTTAAAAATACTGTCTAGCATTCCATTGTACACAATAAGAGTAATGTTTTATAGATAATGGACAATAGGAGGATATTGAGCACAAGCAGGCTAAGATCTCATGACAAAGGTTGTTGCCTTTATAATTGGGCTTATATCATCTGCCTTGTTAAATGTAATATAGTAAAATACCTTGGCTAGTTTTCTATAGTTTTGAAGATTAAGTTCAAAGACAACATCATTGCTTGCGTGTTTATATGGTTAACATTTTTTGGCTGTTTTGGATAACAAATATTTACTTATTGGAAAGGATGAGCACGAAAACAGGCTTTCTCCTGCACTAATATCAAGAGTTTTGGGATCTACGCTCTTCTATTATTTGCTTTTGCTATTATGTTCATCTGCAGCATAAATAGGAAATGGCTTTAATTTCTGCATGTCTTCATTAGGATTAAGCTGACTCTTTTCATGGTAATTATGCCCTAATGTCTTCTTTTACTCTACCTTTCTAAGTGTTGTATACTTCATTAGGATTAAGCTGACTCTTTTCGGTGGTAATTGTGTCTTAATAATTTCCTATTTTACTCTACCTTCCTAAATAATAAATTACTTTTCCATCAATGCTTCATAGAAAAATGTGTACAATTGTTGTTACAGGTTTTGATATGCCGAAATGAGGCTGAAAAATGCTTAATAGAAACATCTATCAATTCATTGCGGATAAGTCTCAAGGTAAATCTTTTCTTTTTAGTGAGACTAATGTTTTATTAAAATGATCTAAAATTGAGTCTCTGTCCTTGATGATGTAATAATTTGTTCCCCTACCTGGAGGCTATTAAATTTGTGGTGTTTCTTTAAGACATGGACTATCCATTCAGGCTCAGGATATGAACATATGATTTTTCATAATGCATCTTCCTTTTTTAGAAGTTTCCTTTTTATAATTTGCTGTTGATGTACTATGTATCAACAATGTGTAAAGCTTCAGATTGTTGTACTGTCCAGTCTGTACCTCTCATGAATATTGAAACATGTTCTACTTAGTGTGTTGGAATATGGAATAACTAAGCAGAGAAGAAGTAGGCATAGAGTGTGAGTAGAACTTGACAATAAAAAGAAAAAAATAGTTTCACTGTGGTTGGATGGACCACTGATAAGGTGGCGGAATCTGAAGTCAAAACAAATTCAGCTGGGATGACTGGAATTGAGATGCAGGCACTTGGACAACTGTGCACTTATGATATATGCAACTGACACGAGTCCATAAATTAATAAATTTCAGATGAAGGCAAGGATGGACTACTATCATCATAGGTGGTCCACCATGCACCACAATTATCAATCCTTAGATTAATCTAAGGTGCACATTTTTATTATAAACCCTCTCCAACAAAATATCACTCCTTCCTTTCCAATCCTCTCCTGGCAACCCCTCTGACCATTGTTCGCTGCTGCCAAAGGTAATTTCTGGTGGCGGAATTTTGGTTTTGTTTTCCTTCTTGTTTCCTTGTCAAATCCACCCTCTCCTCCCTCATATCAACAATCTCACTGCCAATGGCGATCTCCTTAGCTTGGCATTTTTGAACTAGTTAGCCACCCAGGCTAAGGCTGCCACCAGCACAGAATCCGCCATCAAAGCTACCAAATGGATTCTCACTCACAATCCAACTCCAATCTACTTCCACATTTCAAATCAAGCTCAATCATTTCTTCCATTCTCAATCCACCACCCCTCCACACTTGCAAAATTAGCTTTTCATTAAACGCAACATTTCTTTCTCTCAATCCCAACAACACAAAACCCTAAAGAATTGCATCAATTTAGTTGGAGTGACTGTGATCTAACAGTTGGAGCAATTTGTCAGCAGCCAGGTTTTCATTGCCCATGTGTGCAACAAGTTCAAGGAGTTTGGTGGTGAAGGCGTTAAGCATGAGGTTGGCGCGGAGTTAGTGGTTGAAGAGGTTGACATCAAGCTTGTTGGGTTTCTTGGTCTTCTTAAGGGACCAAACCTAAGCCTCAAAGAGGTGTTTCATGTTGTTTCACTATTGTGAGGCTATCCAGGGGTCGTTGACTGGAACGTCGTCAAAAATCGCCTCTAGTGGTGGCAAAGAATGGTTGGAGGGTTGTTGGGAGAAGATTGTAGTGGTGTGTGGTGGACCACCTATGATGTGGTCCATCCCAGCCTTCATTTAAGTTTCAATATAATACCTTTACTTTTAGGATCAGGATTGACAATCTTAGAAATTTCAATCTGTGAGGTCCATATATGATGAGCAATGCAATTGAGTGTTATAGGGTTTTGTCGGAACAAGTTGTCTATATTCTATGAAAAAGTTAGATAGAGCTTCAATATATACTTTGCACTCAATTTTTTTTTTCTGAATACACTCATCATGTTTACTTCGACAATATTTGGTAGGTACTGGGTGTCCTTTCTTGCCTCATATAGTTAGATGTATGTACCATGTAAAATCCATGTTGAGAGACGTCCTCTTGTGCGATAGTAATAGGAAATGTTAAAGGCTATTAACTTATCTCCTCTTGTTAAATAAATCCAGATTTGAGAATTTAGATTATAAAAAATGTCAAATTTCATTAACTGGACTGTTGTTCATTTAACTCAAAGGGGAGCAGTAAATGGTTCAATGATCATACTAGGGCCAGTTGTGCTTTAATCAGAGTTTTTTAGATAATGTTTGTATTGAATATGTGTAATTTATCTAATATTGAGACAATACATTCATCCTATTTATCTGAACTTTCTTGCATTCTCTTCTTGAACAAAAATATGAAAATTTCTTGAATATGTTAAAGTAGCTCTAAATTGGCAACATTTCTTTCAATTTGACTTCAATCAATTCAAACTAATCTCTGAATGAGAGTTTGCTTTCAAGCATCAAATGCGCATATGAAATATACCAATATTCATTATAATTTGTCCTTAGTTCCTTGTTTTAATTTTATTCTATTTCATCTTGTGCAGGTGAAGCAGGCTGATGAACTTGAAAACATACTGACCAAGAAATTTCTAAGATTTCTGTCAATGAGAGCTGAGGCTTTCCAAGTACTAAGGAGAAAGCCTGTTCAGGTTTATATCTATTAGCATTAAACTAGCTTTTTTTTTTTGTTTTCTTTTTTGAACTTGACTCTTGGCAATGGTCTTTGGTGATAATTTTTCTGATTGAATAATGTAATGTTTAGTTATTGATAATGGACATCTATTGGAGATATTTGCATGGAGTCTCATTGAATGTTATAATTATAGAAGTATTTGTGAGGTCGCTTCCAAGATATTGTGTACTACGTGTTTCCAGGGTTGTGCTTGGATTGATGCCTTGTCATTATTACAAAAGCTTGACAAAACAATAAGCATAGAACATACACTAAAGACTGTTATTAATCTTTTCCAAGGTAGTGCTTGGTTAAAAAGGTAAAGAAATCCTTTGCTCACATAATTCACTTGGCAGGTGACAAAATGGGGACTTACAAAATAATCCTAGGAGTTAATTTTTTTTCCCTTGTACTTTGGCACTGATTTATATACCGAAAATACTGCATAGTGTCTATTATCAGAGATTTTTAAATTCTATGCTGGATTATTTGCCATCCAAAGAATTTTTAATCCTCATGTGGGGGGCAATTATTACTGGGAATCACAGCATTGATGTCATCTTGTTGCTTTTCTTGGCAGGGATATGACATTAGCTTCCTTATAACAAATTACCACTGTGAGGAGATGCAGAAGCACAAACTCATTGATTTTATAGTGCAATTTATGGAGGCAAGAATTTTGTTGACCCTATAACTTGGATTTGCATTTTATTTTGTGGCTTGTAGTAATTATCTAGATTAGGGATACTGTATGATCTATGAAGTGACTATGGAAAACATTAGCAAAGGTGCTATGGAACATGATTCTCCCAGGATAATTGATGCGAAGAAAAGCATAACGTGCAAAAAATAAAATTAAATGTAAAAAATAGAACAATATTTTGATATTCTTTATTAAATGTTAGATACTAGACCATATACGTCAACTTTCAAATGCACTTGTGGTTGATATTTGGTGTAATCGACTTAAAAGATTTACTGATAATTTTCAAACAGAGCAAGATGATGTTTTTGTTTGCTTTTTCTATTAGCTTCTTATTTATATTCATTCAAACAATTTATCTTTTTCACTCTATTTATATTCTTATTTCATTTCTCTCTATTTTATTTCTAATCCAAACAAAGCATACTTTCATTGATCTGTTGTGCGTTATATAGGATATTGTTAATATTAAAAATTTGCTGTTTTCTATTTTAGTATAATGATTGCCTTCAAATTACAGGACATTGATAAAGAGATTAGCGAGCTCAAAATGTCGGTGAACACAAGGGGGAGGCTTGTAGCTACAGAATTTCTGAAGCAGTTTATTTGATGCTTTAGGCTAGTTAGAACGGTCAAATCCGTGTAAATTGTACTGTTGCAGGTCTATATTTTCACTTCACTTATGAAGTGCTTGGTCCCTTGAGTCAATGGTTTGTGTTTTTATTATATTTAACACAAGTGCAGAATAAATTTTGTAGAGTATATATAGTACAGTATATAAAGAAAAATATGACAAACCTGCATGTCACGTGGAGAAAATGAAGCTACTAGAAGTTAGCAGTCTGCACATTTCCTTTCCCATGGTTCCTCGGCTTAGTAAAAACTTGTTAAAATAAACAAAGTCGTTACTTTTTTTTTTTCGAAATTAAATATATATCGTTATCACATCTGAAGCGAATTCCACTTAAATGAAAATATCGTTTTAAAATTAAACTCGATTCTCTCCTTACTATTAAGGGATTTTTCAATTTTTTTTTACCAATTACAAGTCATGGTATTTTTTCAATTTAAAATATCTTTTCAAAACGTTTTAAAATAAAAACAATATACGCTGACATTGAGGTTACATTCCTAATATTGAAAAAGAAAATGCAATAACAGGAGAAGAAAATGATTCTCCATAGAAAGGAAACTAAATTGAGTTTAAAGAAGTATAGAGTTAACTATGACCAATTCTATGGTGGGAAAGTAGGATAGGTCTTCCACTGTAGGAGAGATACTTTTGTTTCTTTTGAAGTCATTGGTTGATCTTTTGTTTCTTTTATTATTTTTCTGCATCACTTTTACTCATCTACCTTTTCTTTTTTTGTTTTCTCTCTTTGTTCTTTGTTTCTCCTTCCTGAACCTCATCTTCAACCTCGTCAATAACATTTGCAGCAGGACTCAACATTGGCGCGTTGTATCGAGCGGTGACGGATGTAATCAACTGCAGTCGCAGGCATCGTCACTAACGATCATGGGCATCAGCGGCAGCGTCGGTTGCAGGCATTGTCACCTATGGTCGCGGGTATGGTCGGATGTTTTCATTTTTAAATCAATGTTGTCACGTTATTGTAGACTTGGATGCAGTCCCACAACTAACCATGTGTTCTGTGATGCAACGGATGTCATAGATGGCAGTAGCGTTGTCATTGTTAAACCAATTGAGAATTCACTTTTTCGGTAAAAGAGGGAAAAAAAATAATAAAAGAAAAACTTCTTAGGCGTTGATTTAAAAATGGAACCGTCTAATGGCAGATCTATAATAATTTTTCAATTACACGTTCTTTTACCAAATTTAACAAACTCTTCCTTTCTATCACCCTCTCTCAGAAGGGTGACTATTCTCATAATATAAAGAATCTTTATTTATAGGTTTTATATTTTAATTTTAACAGAGAAAACATGTAATTACAATAAAAATAATATCTTTAAATTTAAACATCATAATAAAAATGTTAAATGTTTATTTTTCTAAAATTATCTTCTGAAAGGTTAGAAAATATCTTTTTTTCACTTATAATTTATCCGTACATCATATCATATTAAATTCAACATAAATTAATAGACTATTAAATAATATAATTTAATACGCGTTAAAATTTATATTGTTTAATTTATTTACTAATTTTATTTTTAATATATCAATAGACTATTAAGTTGATGAACTCCTAAAAATGATTTTTAATGGAATAATATGTGAGAATTTTTAGTTCAAATTGTTTTTCTTATTTTCATATAATTTTTATTAAGTAATTTATTTTGTCTATACAAAAAATTATTTTAAGAAAATAATATATTAAAATTTAAATGTATAGTTGTATTTGAGTATATGTATATTCAATTATCTTCTATTTTCTCATATAATAAATAAGTTTGTATTTTATTGATATGTTATTTTTTATAATAATACAATAAAAAAATATTGAAAAAATTAATTTATTTTGGATATTTTTACAACAATAAAGATTAACAAAATTATTAATACATTTTTTTATGCCTACAAAATGACTTCATATATAATCACTCCTGTTCATGTCAACACTTTAGTTAATATAAAATTTAAGACAAACTTAATTATGATTAATAATGACTAATTATATTAATTTTAATGAAAAAATTGATTAGTTACTCATAAAAAATAGTAGAAATTTTATTATATGTTTGACAACATAGTCTAAGTTCAAGTAAATTAATTGTTAATTTTTTATAGAATTTTACATAAATTTTTATAATTTAAATAATATTTTTATTTTTTATTGTGCATATTTTATTGTTAATAAAAACTAGGGTACTACAAACTTAAATAGGTTCAAAATGACTATTTGAGTAATAGATTTATATATTCGAGTATTTAATATAGTTAAATATATAAGGTTTAAATTTAATATAGTTAGTCACGTAATATCAATCTAGTTAATCCATGAGTGATTATAGTTATAACCTTACTTCTTGTTTGTTGATTTTTTTTATTATTATGTTAGTTGAAAGGTGAAAACTAAAAAAATAATTAGTAGTTAAAAAATGGTAGTTAGTGGTTAAAAGTTGTTAAATTAACTTATTAAATTATGAGTGTTTGATAAAATAATATGTTTAAATAATTGATAAATATAAAATGATAGAAATAAATATATTTATATAATAAATTTATTTTATTGATAAAATATTCCTTAGGATATTTGTAAGTTGTTTTTAATTACTATTAAACATTTATAAAAAAAATCATAGATAAATTATTTTAATTGTATTTTTTACTTCTTTTTCTTCTTTTAAAATAACATATATTTTATTAAATATCATATTTTATTAAGTTAATTAGTATAATGATTAAAATATCTTGATATATAATGTTAAAAATAAAAGATAAATAACATGAATAGTATAACGATTAAAATAATTAATTTAACATAAAAATTATTTAAAAAATAATTAAAATAAAACAACACACATTATTTATTAATATAAATATCTTGAAACATAAGTTAGAATAATAAAATAAATATCACAAATAGTATAATGGATAAAAAATTAGTATAATACAAAAATATCCAAAAAATAATAATAAAATAAAATAATTAATTATTATTGCCAATATCATTTATTTTTTTTAAGTTATTACCAATATCTTATGTAATAAGATAATAAAAAAAATCCTATCTTATTTAATAAAAAAGTCAAAATAAGATCTTATAAGTGTAATAGAAAAATTAAAAAATATATAATAAAGTTATCTCTTATATAAAAAAATAATATAAAATTGATCTAATAAATAATTTAAAAATAAAATAATAAATATGAAAAATTTAAAAATTTAATTAATTAAAATAACTTGTTTATTAAATATTACTAATAAAGTCAATTAAAATTTTCAACTATTAAAAAAGTCAAAATAATGATGCGACAAACTCTGTTATATGTTTTCTTTTCATAAAATTCACTAAAATTATTTTGATAAATGTCATATAACTAAATTAAACTATAATAAACAGTAAATAGATTGATAATATAAAAAATTTAACTGCAAAATTACAATAGATGATACATTTGAACCAGTAAAATCAATCTTACGGTAGAGTTTAAAACAATATACATAAAATTATAAATCCAAATTTTATTACAAACATTATGTATTGTATGATAAATTTCTTACTATTATACTAATTATTTTAAAAATTATATTAGTAATATTTTTTAT